>SJYX01012928.1:730098-753157 GCA_006410675.1 Oreotragus oreotragus
GGGAGCCTGGTGGGCTGCCGTCTATGGGGTCGCACAGAGTCAGACACGACTGAAGCGATTTAGCAGCAGCAGCAGCAGTCACTGGATTAAGGGCCTCCTCAAGTAATCCAAGAGGATTTTCTCTCAAGATCTTTAATTATATCTGCAAAGACCCTTTTCTCAAATCCGATCACATTCCCAGGTTCTGGCTGGCTGTATCTTTCAGAGGGCTTCCCAGGCGGTGCTAGTGGTAAAGAACCCACCTGCCAATGCAAGAGATGTAAGAGACAAGAACAGGTTCTATCCCTGGATTAGGAAGATCCCCTGGAGGAGGGGATGGCAACCCACTCCAGTATTGCCTGGAGAATCCCCTGGACAGAGAAGCCTGGCAGGCTATGGTCCATAGGGTCGCAAACAGTCAGATGTAACTGAAATGACGGCACACACACACATCTTTCAAAGGGACCACTATTTAACCCACCACAGCATCAGTTCACCCCCTAGACCTAGGCCTCCAAGTCAACACTGAGCAGCGTCTGTTGGTGCCAAAGCTGATCTCCAGGCTAAGACTCGTTGGTTTCTTGGATTCAAGAGCAGCTCCAAGAGGCTGTTCTTCTGCCTCTCTGCAGTCCCTGCTGCATGGAAGGGTCAGGGAGGCAAAGCACTGGGAGCAGCATAGCTCATCCTGTCTTCATTCCCAACAGAGGTTTTTCATGCTCAACTTCCTGCAATGCAGCATAGAAAGGAAAGCTCCTTATGTCCCTGTTTTTCTAAAGATACTCATTTCTGCTATTATTCACAGCCTTGAAAATTTCTCTTTAGCTCTTATTTCTATGACTGTTTCTTTTAGACGTTCTCCATGTTTATATATGGGAAGAAATTAATTTGGTATCTTAGGCATTTTAGAATTTAATTCCAACCTTCCACTATTATTTCGTTTCACATTGTTTATAAGCCCAATTTCTTTTTGACTTTTCAGCATGATGATGATACTGGCTTTCCTTCTCCTTGATTCCTGGGTCATATTTTTTCTGATATTGAAACTAACTCTTAAAAAATGAGATTGACCGTAATGTGCACTCACATCCATTTTTTTTTCCCAGAGGAAATTGCAATATCCGATGTCTTACTATGCAATACCAAGTGTTCCTTGAATTATTCTTTCAGGGAGCAGAAGAGGATGTGGAAATAAATTATTGTCAGCTATTGACTGTGGACCGCCTGCATTTCCCTGGTCTCTAGAAACTGTCAGGATTGGCTTGAAGGAGAGAGAGGAATCAAAACTAACTTCAGCCAACTTGGCCACTTGTGAGGCTCTCTGGAAAAATATTTAGGGAAGAAAAGCCTGGAATCATTGACTAACATGAAGTGTTTAGCATGTTCTGTGAATTTCACTCCTTCTGAGATGTTCAGAACCCGTATGTTAGATGACAGTAAGGCATCACTTTGATAATCTAATTGTGAAAGTTCCTGAGAGACTCTAACATTAGAATGTGGGGAAATTATGAAGGACATTGGAAATTTTTGAAAGTTTTGTCCGTTATTTATTTCCACGCATTCCTGGTTCACATGGGTCTTCCCAGGTGGCACTAGCGGTAAAGAACCAGCCTGCCAATGCTGGAGATGAAAGAGATGGGGGTTGGATCCCTGGGTTAGGAAGATCCCCTGGAGGATGGCATGGCAACGCACTCCAATATTCTTGCCTGGAGAATCCCATGGACAGAGGAGCCTGGCGCGCTACTGTTCACATTGTTACAAAGACTTGGACTCGACTGAGGCCACTCAGCACGCACTCAGGCACCGGTTCACTTGAGACTGGAAGATCATTGTTTCCTGGCATGAAGTCAGAGTCTCTGGGGCTAACACCGAGGAATCACAAAAGTAATGAAAATGCTTTTTAAAATTCACTTTTTAGAATTTTTATTAATTTTTTTCAGAACCTTGTTTTTCAATAGGAGGGTGTGTTTATTTCATAATGAAAGTCCAGCTGACAAACCCTCAACTACTTTTCCTCCATACTGCTAAAAGGTAGTCAAATTCAGTTCCTATAACTAGAAAATCTTGTTTCTCTGAGCTTTTTTTCTTCAGACTTTGTCACTGACAGGAAAGATTCAATCCCAGCCTATTGGATATCAAACTGTCTGTGGCAGGACTGCAATGACTAGTCTTGAAAGAACATGCATGTTTCAGACATTGTTATTTCCAGAAGGTACACTGTGCTGAGTGTCAAGAGAATCTGAAAGAGCTATTCAATAAGGATATTTCATATTATGTTCAAGAAAAATACTAGCTATTTTTACATTAAATAACTATAAATGTTTACATTTTTAAAATTCAAAACTTAGTTGCAAGTTTGATATTGACAGAGTTCAGAACTTGCTACCCCAGAACATGGCACGTTGATATGTTGAGTATTTTAAGCTGAAGGTGTACAAGATAAAGTCAGGAAGCAGGAGAGTCTGTCTGACCTCCTCCTGTGCTTCTCCCTCCTGTGAGATGTGCCCTCTTCACATGAACATGCTCATCTCTAGGATGGAGAGAGAAAAGTCCAAATAAAAAGGACTTAGTAAGTTTCCCCAGCTTATTACATGTAGCTCATATGGCCTTTGTCCTACCATAATTCTCTACAGCTGTCCACTCTTGGTCTAATCTAGCCTGAAAACAGTCAGGTTTAACCATTTCTTTAATTCTTCATTTTTTGAGGAAGTCTCCCCTGTCACGTAAAACTTATGTTAAATAAACTTGTATTCTTTTCTCTTGTTACCATGTCTTCATCAGTTTAACTTTCAGACTCAGCCAGGGACCCAAGGGAGTCAAGGAAAAGTTTTTCTTCCCCTATAATATCAAAGGTTAGTTCATGTTTTATTAAACAAATATTAGAGTTCATTGTCACCAGGACCAAGATAAATAATTTTTTATTTTCCTTTTTTTTTTTTGAGTTAATGTTCTAGCTGAATCATTTCTCTAAGAGACAGTGTTCACCATCATTGTTGTCTAACTTCATATTTTCACCCAGGAATTTTTACCACTTCCCTGAAGGCTGTTTTCTTTTTGTCCAGACTTGGATAAATGATCATGGATCTACAGTCCAAAGTCACTCATTCACTTTCCTATATATCTGTGAAGGGGTTGAATATTTTTGAAAACAGTATTTCTCATTAAAAAAAAAAAAAATTATTCCCAGTAAGTCAGGTTTTGTTTACAAAGCTCATACCAGGAGCATAAATGCTATTGAAATTCTACCTCAGAGAATTAGAAACTTTCCCAATGAATTTCTTCCTCCTTAATCTGCTCACCTGATGTGAAGAGCCGACTCACTGGAAAAGACCCTGGTGCTGGGAAAGATTGGAGGCAGGGGGAGAAGGAGACGACAGAGGATGAGATGGTTGGATGGCATCACCGATCTAACGGACATGAGTTCAGGTAAATCCAGGAGATGGTGAAGGACAGGGAAGCCTGGCATACTGTTGCAAAGTGTTGGACACAACTTAGTGACCGAACAGCACTAATCTACTCAGAGCCCGTTCATGTTTGCCTCAGACAAGAACAGCTACCTGACATTCTTTCTAGCCTTACAGAGTTTATACTCCAGGAGAGAATATGGCAATACAAGTACAGCAAGATGTTAAATAGCAAGAGGTGTGATGAGAAACTAAACCAAGATAATAGAAGGATAACACTGGGGTGAGGATGATCAAGGCAGGCCCTTCAGGGAGGCAGCAGATGAGGTGAGATCTTAAGGACAAGCACATCCGACAGATGGACATGAGGGCCTCGTGGCAGGAACGGGCTTGGTCAATTGGAGAAAGAGACAGGGTGTGGTAAGTGAGTGATGGGAGTAGAAAAACATGGCGCCTGTAAAGCTTGGCAGGCTCCAGGTCTGGTGAGACTTGAGAACTAGGCAAGGCAGCTGAGTTTTATTCTAACAGCTAATGGGAGAGAATAGAGGGATTTATGCCGAGAAATAACAGGATGTAATCTACATTTTAGAAAGGTTTGGCTGCATCGAGTCTTAGCTGGCACGTGCGATCTTTCACGGGCTTCTCTCTAGTTGTATGCCCTGGCTCTGAAGCTCGTGGGCTTAGTAGGTGCCCTGCAGCATGCGGGATCTTAATTGACAGACCAGGGATCAAACTTGCATCCCTTGCATTGGAAGGCAGATTCTTAACCACTGGACCATTAGGGACAGGCTGTAATTTACATTTTTAAAAGATTTCTATAAGAGGGTTATATAGAGAGAGATGGGAGCGCACTTGGATGGCAGTTTCCACAGCTGAGGCTAGAGAGGGAGGTGGCTTGGACTGGGGCAGCAGGAGCAGCTGTGTTGAGGGGTCAGATTCAGAACACGAGTTGGATTTGACAAGATTTCCCGGTAGAGTGGTCTCGGATGCTGATGAAAGAACAAAATCGAGGATGTCTCTGAGGGGTTTGGCTTGAGTAACTGGGTAGATGATGGGCTAATGAGATGCGCAAGACTGGAGGAGAAGCAGATTTGGGGAGAACTAAGAGTTCTGTTGTGGACAAGTTAGGTTGGAGAGTGTCAACCAAGAAATGCTGAAGGCTGCAAATAAGAAAAAAGTTTGTTTGTTGCCTTAAGAATTGAAATTCAGGAGGCATTGATTTGAGCAGTAAGTCAAATTTGTTCTGAGAAAAATAGGAAATTGTGGGGTTTATAAAGGCAACTGACAAAGACATTCCAGAGACATAACACAGGTTATTTTTACAGAACTATGATTGGTGCAGGCAGTCACTTGGAAGCAAACTGGTTGCTAAGCTGTGATTTCTAAAGAGTAAATTAAAAAAAAAAAAAATGTTCCAGAGGGCTTAGGAAGACCAAGTCAAAAGATGCCGTTGAATCCAAAGTAGACATAAGTTTCACATCCCTGATGGCCTCCTGGATTCATGCTAGATCCTTTGACATAAGTGACTCCATGCTGTTAGTCACTCACAAGAGGCTCGGTGGACGCCCACGTGGAGACATGGAGCAGGGAAGAAGAGATCTGGGTTGGGCCAACAAAAGTGAGTTGTTAGCATGAAGCTGGTGTTTAAAGCCATGTGAGTGAGTGCAGATAAAAAGGAGAAGCAAGCTCAAGGCAGAGCCGTGGGCAGCTCTAAGGAAAAGCTTTGTGGACGAGGAGGAGGATCCAGTGAAAGACACCAAAAAGGAGTGGCCTATGGGGTACGGGGATGCCAGGCTAGTCTGGTCCACAAACTTAAAGTGAGAGAAGCATTTCAGGAAGAAGGGCATGGTAGGCTATGTCAGGTCTCTGGAGAGGAGGGGGCAAGAGGGGTACAGATAAGATGTCCCCCTGGGAGAGGCTGGGGGACTGCTGCCTTGGCAGGTAGGAAGCAGCCTTTGGAGGAGAAGTCAAGGACATTGCCCCTGATCTCATCTTTCCACCTCCAGGGTGAGCTAGTATTTCTTCTGTTTTGTTTATTCTTTTCTTCAGACCAGTGCTGCTGTTGGGATTACACAGGATGAATCTGCCTGTCACCCATGTCCATATCAAAGGAGAGTCATAAATATAGTTGGCATTGGTTTCTTAAGCTCACTGATTTCATCATTACAATGTAATCCATTCTTTATTTGGTTACAGGATCACTTCATTCTTCCCCCACGTGCTTCTTTTTACTGGGTCCTTGTGAGTAAGCTCCTCAAAGGCAGGATGAATTTGAACCCTTTTCTGAGTTTCATAAGACAACTTGTTCAATGGGATCTTCCACGTTGGGAGTCAGGCACACCTGGGTTTGAATCCTGGCCTCATCACTTGCTTGTTTTGTAAACTTGACAGCTTTATACAATCCATGTGTGCCTCCATTAACTCAACAGAAAACGGATACAGGACTTCCCTGGCTCTCCAGTGGTTAAGACTCAGGGCTTCCACTGCAAGGGGTACAGGTTGGATCCCTGGTTGGGAAAGTGAAATACCACATGCCAGTCAGTGAGACCAAAACCAAAACAAAAAACTGGGACACACTTTACGACCCATCCACAGAGCTGATTTGAGACAATTGCTTCAATGCCCAGTGTTTAGCACATAGTAGAATAAATGATATCAGTTGTAGCTTCAGCACCATATAAATCTGTAATAGATTCAAATAAAATGCAATGGCTTTGCTAAAATTTTGAATCAAGATGCTGCGAGATTAAACATCTCTTTAGAAGGAAAGACCTTGAGATATGACACTTATCAGTGAGCTTCATCTTCCCCTTGACGATCTTGCACTAATTACTGTAGCTTCAACATTGTTCCCCAAGTATTGGGACAGTCTCCATCCACTGTCAATATCAGAGGACCAGGGACTGATTTTATAAAGGGAGCAACAGGGTTTCCCTTACAGATGCAAATGAAAAAGCTGGGTTTCGCCTGTTTGGGGGCTTTCATTTGTCTAACTTGAAAAGGCATTCAGTGGAACCCTGTCCTAAGCACAGCTCTAGTTGTATCCAGGAAGAAAGAATGTATTGTAACTACTTTGTTCTCAGGCATTGTCTCATTCTGAACCACATATGCCATGGGATTCTGGGTAAAATCAATGTCTTTGGTCTTATTATTAGCTGCCCTTGGGCTTCCCAGAGAAATCTTGGAGGGCTGAGTTCACAGCTTTGCTGGAGATTCACAGCTGGAATAAGAAGTTCAAGCAAGGAACATGAAGAGGAATACATCCCTTTAATGTAAAAGTAGACTAGATGGAGTTGCAAAAAGAGGAGAAAGGATTTTCAGATTTCCTTTCCTGGAGAAAACCAGCATCTCAAGTTCGTAACAAGACATGATCTGAAAGCAAGTGGCTGAAAGGTGGTCTGGCGTTCCCACGTGGAGGTGGGTTTTGGAATCCCCTTTGGTGAGTCCAAATAGGAGCATTATCTGGAGCAACCCTGGAGTCATAGAAGTTGACCTAGATTACTTCATTTAACTTAGATTCTCTCACCATGTCTTGAGTTGGCCTCCTTGTAGGCACAAAGTTTTGCTGGTACCTGCTTTGCCACATTGGCTGAACATGTGAGCTGAGCTGTGCCTGTCAAAAATCCTGTCTAAATCTGTCCATTTACTGCAACTGGGTCAGTCAAGGGCAGAACCTGGGTTGGCGCAAAACATCTGACTTTAACTGGAACTTTCACTTAGTTAGATTCAGGGGACCTGAATTTATTGCCTTATTTTTTTATATTTCATTTCCAACATTAATACTTTTATTTGTTACTCTGTTTTTCTAAGGATACAGTATGTAAGAAAAAAAAAGCTTTTAGTTCCTTGTAATCAGGCTGCTGCTGCTGCTAAGTCGCTTCAGTCGTATCCGACTCTGTGCGACCCCATAGACAGCAGCCTACCAGGTTATTCCGTCCATGGGATTTTCCAGGCAAGAGTACTGGAATGGGTTGCCATTGCCTTCTCTGTGTAATCAGGATAGCAATGCATTATTTGTGATACATTATTATCTCCACATTATCTACTTGGTCATAACTTCCTCTCAAGAATGTTTCTTTGAGAACGTTATAAATAAAAGAATAGTGTAAAAAAAAATTCTGCTAGTGAAAATGCATTAAAGTAGCTAATAATCCCGAATGAAGAGAATAAGAGTGACTCTGCAGGATGGATGGTATGAACCAACTCCACCAGCAGTAAAGCATTTCACAGTGTTTTGCTAATGTGGGAATCTTGACGTATGGTGTTGACAGGTAAGGATGTTAGAAAAAGATAATAATCTTTAATTTAAAAAAACCATGATTTGATTTTAAAATCATTGTTATTTAGGACCCAGAATATTTTCATTTAATGACTATGCAGTGTGATAAAAAAAATCCAATTCTATTCTGTTTTAAAAAATCAAATATGCATACAGCCTAGACAGTATCTGAGATACTATCATTCCTGCTGTGTAGTTTTGGCCTTTTCTTAAATGATTTTGAAGGCAAAAGATCAAATACAATTGAATTCTGAAGTGAAGAAAACTATTTTTCTGAAATGCTCAAAGGAGGAATGCTCAGCAAGAATGAATTAGTGAAGCAGAAAGACCAAGCTGAGTAGACGGTAGGAGGTGCGGACACGGTGGTGATGCTGGATCAGCCACTTCAGGAGGAGCAGACAGAAATAGTAGGAGGCCCCAAACCAGAAACTGGCACAGTCACATTAGAAGTAGATGGGAATTACATTGTACCCTGAACAAGAAGGGCTTCCCATGTGGTGTTAGTGGTAAAGAACCCACCTGCCAATGCAGGAGACTTAGGAGATGTGGGCTCGGTCCCTGGGTCAGGTCGATCCGCTGGTGGAGGGCCTGGCAACCCATTCCAGTATTCTTGCCTGGAGAATCCCATGAAGAGAGGAGCCTGGCAGGCTATAGTTCATGGGGGCACAAAGAGTCAGACATGACTCTATTGATTTAGCAGGTACCTCATTCTAAAAAAGAAATTCTACTTTTTCATGATGATGTCAATAATAAAACTTGCATTAGTACATAAAAGTCTATTCCTTTACAATGTCGAGAAGCAAGGAAAGGAGACTGCGTTATGAACAGAAGCAATCCATTCAATAGACCACAGAAGTAGCAGAGGGGTGTTTTCACTCTGTTAACCCAGGAGTAGAGGGTGGTGGCCCCACAGAGCTCTGAGGGTTCTATAGAGACTCTGGTGCCTCAGGACAGGCAGGGGCAAATTTTGCTTCAAAAAATTTTGAATCTCCAGTTACCATGATTTCTTGTTCAATAACTTTCATTTCCCTACATCTTTGCATCCCAAGGGCCACTGAACTGAGTGGTTTCTATTGTGCCATTAAGGAGGAAAATAGAACCTCCTCCACCTCCAAGTCAAGTTGGGTCTCCACTCAGCATAGCTAACTGTTTTCCCAAGGGTGGTGGCCTCACTAGTGACACTGATCTGCCACGGGTCTTTGGAGATTAGAGCAGTGTTAGCTAGTGGGCGTCTGGGAATAAGAAATCCCCCCATGGAAGCAGTGAGCTCTCAACTCTGGCATAGCTGTTGCAGATGGTTTTGGGAGTCTCACTCACGGGCAAAGTCAGTCCCAAGGAACCCTCTTACACTTGTGTGTTGAATAGGAGTAGCAGAGGGAGAATTTCCTGTCTGTGTATTCGCCTGGATGAATTCAGTCCAAAGAGCAGACAGTCAAGCTTGGGTATGCACTGGGTGCTTTTCCTTTCTTCTCCCTTTGGGACCCCACTTTCAGAGTTGCTTGGAAGTAGGAATCCTCCCAAGAATTATTTATCCAAGCTGCCTAACAAGCTGCCCGGCCTCTTAATGGGAAGGATTTGTACTGATCTCTGACCCTGGTCTCCAGTGATCACAAAGCAGCCTCTTGAATGGAAGCACTGCACATTGTTGTTATCTACAGGATCGTGCCAGTGATGAACAAGGCTATAGCTTCTCCAGGCTAAATGTTTTTTCTTCAGCTAAATTATCTCCACCCTTGGGTGTCATAACAGGACTTGAGATTTTGAACGGAGTGATCGCCAATATTCTTGCTGGCTCTCAAGTTCTGTTGTCTAAGCTTGTGACTGAAATAAAAATGAACATCACAGTTGTTTGGAGGGTATAATTATGAATTGAATATTGAATGCCAAGTGAAGTCTCAGTCTTCAACTAGGACACAAAACTCCACATTAAGTTGTCCTCTATTCCTGATTATTTTCCTCTTAATTAAAATGCAGCCTGATAGGCAGAATCATGGGGCCCATGAAGCAGTTATGTGATTCACTCAACCATTTATATGCATGTGTGACCTATTTAGCTTTTAAAATCCTATTCAGTGCCCAAAAAACAACATCAGAGAATTCAAACAAAAGCTCGCAGGGAGTCCCATAATGAGACTGTTGTGATTATTCCAGTGATTAGCCCATTTCCTCCCTTTTTAGTAATTTCATTTAGAAAAGTAGTCATTTTAAGAACAACTAGATTTTCTTTATTGCTTTTCCAGTTTACTGTGAAATTGGCAAGTGGCCAACCGTCTGTGAAACTGCAATCATTACTATTACTTAAAATTTATCAAACCTCTTTTGAGGTACTGTGGAAGTAATTCTCCTTGCCTACAAAGACAAGGCCAAGAAAGGCAGGAATGAGTCCTAACGTTGCACAAAAGTAGGTATCACCCCATGTTTTAATCTTTTAGCCCCATATCCCAGAAATGGAGTTTTTGGACACTGTGGAGGGAAATGTCGGGTGGAGGAGGCTTTGAGCTGCTGCCAGGAGGCCATGCACACATTTATCTGCCATTCACCATTTCTTGAAATGATGGGTGTGTTGCCCTTGAAAGTAATTTACTTCTGAGTAATTCGTATCCTTTAGCCTTGCATATTTCTCTCTTGTTCTTTTACATTTTTACACACTGAGCAATGACACAGTGGAGAAGATGTTCGGGAAATTACCACTGGAATTCCTCTCACTTCACTGCCCGTGGCCACAGATGTTTCCAAGGAAGAAGGCTGAACCGTAAGATGAGAGTAAGAATCCAATAACGTTATCGCCGCTGTCGACAGGCGGTCATCCTGACGTTTTCCCTCAGACAGAGACATCTAGTGGCCGAGAGTCATAGCCATCCAAAGTTCCCAGGGGCAGGGAGGTAATGGTGCACGCCTCTTACAGCCAGCGTCACCACACAGCCAGGTTCTTCTGCAACAGACTGGGTCTATGGACCCGTTGTCCAGGCATAATTATTAAAACTGCCTGCCTGACATATGGGATAATGAATTACACAGCCTACTTACTGCCTGATTGTAGTGCTCTCATCTATTAACTGACAGGACACATTTTTAGCCAGTGTCATCACTGTGGGATAATGAGTTTGGGACGATTACTCCCCATTGTGTAAAGTAATATTTATCTTTATCCATTCTGAAATTATCTTTCAAGCATTATGGGATGGTTCCCAGCTCTAATGCTGAAGCCTGGCGAGCAAGCTCATTTTCATGCTTGTGTAGATTTATCTACACCAGGCCTTTGTCTACCCAGATGGACGCCCCTAATTTTAGTCTATCTCCAGGGACCTCCTCCTTCTGATCATTAGTTTCCCTTGTTAATCAGGCTGCAGTAGTGTTTGGAGGAGATTCGCATGGCTGTCTAAAAAGTGACGCGCAATGTCTTGTCCTTTCAGGCACTAATGAAAGGCCATCTGGTAGGTGTGGGACTGTCCAGCTGTATTATAATTTTTTTGAATTAAACATTTCTGACCACATAGAGAATAAAGGGCAGAGACTGAGTAGGTGGCCCATAGTAAATCCTCTGTTAATGTTTGCAGGAAAAAAAGAGAAGAAAAGAAATTAAAGTAAAAAGGAAGAGAAGAACAAAAGAACAGTGAACATAATTAAGAAGCAATGTTATGAATTCAGACACTATTTGCAAGGGAAAAATGAGCTTCACTGTGTTGTTTTTTATCCCAGTCAACCTGAAGGAACAGCCTAACGTTTTAAAGGTTTGTTAAAAAATTCAAAGGTGATTTAAGTGAATCTCATAATTTCTGCTTTTCCAGGAATAGGCATTTTTTTTAAAAACGTACTTAACAGAAGTAGAAGGAAAAAGGGGAACATTTTGTAATACATATCTTACCCTTGTACTTTCTGTTTTTGATTTAGGAGTAAGATTTCATTAAAAAAAAAAAAAAAGATGTATGAGAGATTTCCCTGTTTGCATGGGGGACTTGAAAAGAGATTAGCTGGATCTGATTCCAGTCCCGCCTTACTGCAGATGTTACAATCTGTCTTCCTATGAAACATCAAGAGAAGGTAACATTTAACAGGTCCTACGCTGAACCTGACATGTTTCTCTTTCCCTTCATGCTAATCATCACAAAAACCATCCAAGTACAGCTTGAACTTCCCTTTGTAAGAACTTCCAAGCATTTAGGAAACCAAGTTCCTTCTCTTAAGAAAATTATAATTCACTGGGAACAGTCTAAACATGAGATACATGTTTACTGGGTATACTATTTGGACTTTAATCATTTAGAATTGCTGGACATTTAGACAAAGACTAGATTGAAGTTCAACTGTATTTCATCTTCGATCAAAGAGTTTACTAAATAAAAATAAACCATACTTTACAGAAAGAGTTATACTTCTCAAGGAAAAAGCTATTTTTAAACTGAGTCACATTGTTTTTGTTAAGCGCTGTTTTGTACTATACTATTTATAGAAGCAGATCACAATGGATCTCTACTTAAGAGTCCTTTATAAAGGCTGTATGCGACTGTTCCTTTTTTCCTGCAAAATGAGTTTTTCTGGAGGGATGATGTGGGGTGGGAGGTGGGAGGGGGGTTCATGTTTGGGAGTTCGTGTAAAAAAATAAATAAATACAAAAAAAACATTATTATTAAACTAAAAAAAAAGATTTTAAATATATAACTCGGACATACAGTCTTTCAGCTCATTTAATTTCTGAGATCTGATTATGAACATAAATGATAAAAAGGGTACATTTATATACCACCATCTCTAAGTATTTAAGAGTTATTGGAAGACTAGTTAGTGGTGGAGGAGGACATGGAAACCCACTCCAGTATTCTTGCCTGGGAAATCCCATGGACAGAGGAGCCTGGCGGGCTACACAGTCCATGGGGTCACAAGAGTGGGACATGACAACAACCACAGTTAGTGGAGAAGTAACCATGACGATACTGTGTAAGTTCAGAGCAGAAACAGCAACAGCCCTGCTCTATAAATGTCGCGCCCCTTCTTTACGCCTGGCGTTGTGCCGAAGGCAACATACAAAGAACTTTCTTCTCTATGAGAAACAGTTTCTTGAGGGTAAATTTATAATTGCCCTACATATGTTTTAAATGTGGGTTTAGAGGTTGTAGCTGTAGCTGCTGTCTCCTTAAGTACCCGTCAAATAATTAATTTTGCAAATTACAAACGTGTTTAATTTGGCTTTTTCAAGCTACAGCTCTGAGACCAACTGTGCCCTTCCTAATCTGGAAATATTTCCTTTCTGATTTTTATTTTGACATGTACCCTGCTATCTACTTTCGTTGCTATTTCTAGCATCCCATGAGAGCTGCTTCCCCGGTTGTCATAGAGTAGACAAACACTCAAGAAAACCAAGAACTTGGTGCTTTCATAAAGCATTTATTTTTATTTGAAAACATTATACAGGCATTACATTGCCACAGCCAGTCCATAGGGGAGCATGCAAATATCAAAAATGGAGAGTTTGTTCAACTTATTGGTGTCAATTTCCTTTTTTGGTTCATATTTTCCATTTGCAATGTTGGGATCAGTGTGCTTTGTTATTTATGTGGCTTGACAGTAGAATCCTACCCATGGGGTAAAAATCTGTACTGGTAGCTAGCTGGGGACTACTAAGTGGTTACAAATCAAAAACAAACCCGAAACGAACAATACTACACGCTTGTCAAAAGGTTAATAGCACAAGTTAGCAATATCTAA
This sequence comes from Oreotragus oreotragus, assembly GCA_006410675.1. NCBI lineage: Eukaryota > Metazoa > Chordata > Mammalia > Artiodactyla > Bovidae > Oreotragus > Oreotragus oreotragus. Next base: position 743,461 of record SJYX01012928.1, read on the forward strand.
ACTAAACATTGAAGCATTTTCATGGGACACAGTGGTACCGATTTTTCCCTTGCTTGGTCTTCCTGGTTGTGTGTTTCAGAGTGTGGAGCTGTGGGAAGGTGTGACCAAGGTGAGCGCTAGCCCCAGTGCAAGTTGTCATGGAGTAAGTGAGGACCACCTTATCTCGAGCGAGATTTAGGAGAGCTATGGTTTGCTTACCCAACCAAACTCTATACAAATTGCTAAAGTCTCATTTGTGGAAGGGAGAGTTATGGTAGATTGAAAAGCTGAAATTCTTGCTGGTGTCTACTGAGGTTATGAAATTCCAGAAACTCAAACAGCTAGAGTTAATGATGTCCTACTAAATCCTATTTCCTACCCCATTCCCAAAGGGTTGATGTCTTAACACAGAAAAAGAGTTTGTTTCTTGCTATTGTCTTTTTTTTTTTTTTCCCCTAAAAGGCCAATCTGGAACTCCTGATTCATGGGATGAATCTCAGATAATTCGAGTATGTTATCAGCCATTCTAAATGGAGAAGAACCAACACAGTGAGGCACCTCAGTGACATGAAAGTCTTGTGTACAAGGACATGGGATGATAAAGGGTATATAGTGAATTCACCTTAACATTCACACTTGGTTTCCATACAATTTGGAGTCAGTTAAAATATCCTAGGAAACAATTCACATGGCAACCTGTAGCCATCCATTGATTGCAACCCTTTTTGAAATTAAAAAAAAAAAAATTTGCATCCACTGAGTTGACTTAGAAATACTTTCATCCACTTATTCCTCTTAAGATTTTACTAGGCGTCTACAAATTAGTGTCATAAAAATGAACAAAAAAAGATGAAAATATTTGGCTGAAAATAAATACTAAAAATGCAATAAATCAAACAAATTATGCAAACCAAAGGAATGTAAACACAAAAATAAAACCACAGTCTTTAAAGGTCTTCAGATCTGAATGGACAAAATAGTCAGAGAAAGGTATTTAATTGGTTTGACAGGTAGCAGAGAGCAAACACTGGCAAAGTTCTTTTGATCTGATACAGCTTTAATGTTGATTTTTTTCACCAGAAATAAAACAGGCTTCTAAGCGGGCTGAATGGAGATGAGCATAACATTTGCATATCAGGAAAGATAACTTGTCTGCTCCAACTCCAAGGCAGGACTACCTTGTCCCCAGGGTAGAGGGCAGACAGAGGTGCCACGTGGGTGCTGACTGACAGAATGCGACACTTTTGCAGGTCTATTTAGGGATTGTTCAGGCTAGTATGGGAATCCTGACTAAGCTGCAATCTGTTCTCTACCTTACAGAGACTCCCCTGGAGTTTTGCTTTGCTTACTTAACTTGAACTGATTTGAATTGCCCAAAGTTTCTTAAACATTTGTTTCTCCTTTATAAATCCTGTAACTCTATCGAGGCTCTTTCTGAATGATACTGAAGCCAGCCAAATGTAAAGACTACTGCACGTACTGATAGGGAGAAAGAGAATCTACTGTAAATCACAGAGCTCTGTGGTGTTTCTTGATTTTCTGCGTTTGAAGAAAGAGCTATTGTAAAGGCGACAAAATTAGATTAGTGAGATACCCCTCAAAGCCTTATCAGGACCCTGGAATATTCTCTGTATCCATAAGAATGCTGCTATTGAATGGATGCCAAATATGACCAAAAATGCCAGACTTTTCACTGGTGAGATTTTTACTACTTCACAGTGGCTGTATCAGATGAGCTGTTGTCAGAGGCTGTGCCACAGCAGCACTCTGACTTTGTTGGGAGGCCAGACAACCAATGATATCCCACAATCAAGATAATTTCCATGCCGGTATTTTTCAAAAAGGGTGTCACACAAAAGGGCAGAGGACCATGGCTTTCTCCAATGCCTTGATTGATCTCCATATTATCACTAAAGAAATCTAGAGGGAAAAGGAAAATTAATTTTTTTTTGGAAGAGGGAACATAGGAAGGGGCAGAAAGATTTTTTTTTTAAAAAGATATTACCCTAAGCACAAGTGATATTACTCTGGGGTTTCCCATAAGCCACAGAAATGGAACATTCCTTATCCTGTTATTACAGGGACTTGATTAGCAGAATCATGAGTTGCAACAGAAAGGCAATGGCCTGGAGTGATCCGAGGTTGAAATATAAAAAGGCTAAAATGTTTGTTTTATATCTATTCCTAGAATAGAGAATCATACGGTCAGTTGCCACTCCCCACAAGGGTCACAGCACGAAATACATATTGCGCAGGCGATCCAGCAGGTAAGAGGGAACCATGAGCCCCCAGGTGCCTAGGATAAGGAAGCGTCGCAGGGTGGGGCTCCTGTGGCATGCAGCACTTGGAGAAGGTGCATAAAAATAAAGTGTGATTCTTAAAAAGTGACTTGCCATAGAAAAGTGGGAGTGATGCTAACTACATGTGGGTCTGGCGAGAGTTCCCACCAGGAGTCCAGAACCTCCTCCTGAAAGTCGCTGTCATAACAGTAACCATAATCATACAAACAGGAATACTTGCTTTTGATTCAAACATTTTCACAGTAATTAACGTGGACGGGGGTTGGTGGTGTATGTGTGTGTGTGACCAGGATACACCCTAGGTAGGCATCCCTCCAGGTGGATCAGAGCCTGCATCTCCAGGGATGTTTAGCGTGTGCCTCTTACAGGCTTCCGGATTTGCTACCTTGCAGTCCACCTCTGTCAACTGCCCCTAATAAATACCTTTCTCTATGTACAAAACAGAGATGACGGGCGGACACACAGCCGTGGAGGGGTCCTCAGTGGTCAGGGAGGCTGCCATCCTAGGCCACGCGCACGTGGGGCTCATCTTCGGTCCCCTGGCCCAGGCTGGTGTAGGTGACCGAAGGCTCCACCTGAGCTGTGGCTGGCAAGTCCACGACGGGTCCCGAAGGGTTGCGGAACTGCTTGTAAACCCGGGGGTCCTGGGCTATGTACGTGGAGGTGGACGAGTAGAGCACCAGCCCGAGGAGGATGGTGAAGAAAGACAGGAGGTACAGCCCTGAAAACTGAACAACACAACAGCCAAGTCACTTAGCAGCCAGAGCTGAACTGCGGACACAGGAGTGAGAGGGAGCGAGACAGAGTGGAGCCGTTTTCTCTCGGGACAGGCAGCTTGATGAGTCCACCAATGATCTTGATGGAAGATGAATGTTCTCTTCTACCCTGGCTTGGACTTATTGATTCTCCTTATCTTTTTTCTTGATTCTGTGGCTAACACAGAGGAACATTTAGCTAATTGTCTCTAAAGCACCCGTCCGAGTTGCCTGATGTGGGATAGCTAGTTAATCACGAATTGAAATACATCAAGTTAAAAGCAAAAAACTCTCCAGTATCACTCAATAAAGAGTTGGTTGTTTGTGGCTTCATTAAACACAGAAGAAAATATAGATACACCACTTAAGGTTGTAATGAAGTCATAAACACCGAGTCCCTCACTGGCAGAGCTGCAGCAGGAACTTGGGTTTCACCTTAATCCAATTCAGACACTATTTGTCTTCTGAGTAGGAATTGTTATTGACTTTGGTAACTATCTTTGCAAGATTAGATTATCCTTGGATAGAAAGAAATAGTATACCCTTTCATTCTTGCTCCACTAATCTAAAACCAAAACCAAACAGGAATGGATATGTAGTGTTGTGTTTCTAAACTACTGCTTGACAACTCAGAGTTTTGTGGGGAAAAAGAAAGAGAATATTGGTGTATAGAACTTCTCTGAGAATTTGCATATATTTTTTAAAAAAAAACTATACCATTGGGGCTTCCCTGGTGGGTCAGAGGTTAAAGCGTCTGCCTGCAATGTGGGAGACCTGGGTTCAATCCCTGGGTCGGGAAGATCCCCTGGGGAAGGAAATGGCACCCCACTCCAGTATTCTTGCCTGGAGAATCCCATGGGCGGAGGAGCCTGGTGGGCTACAGTCCACTGGGTCGCAAAGAGTTGGACATGACTGAGCGACTTTACTTTCACTTTCATGCCTTCTGGGCTTCCTTGAGTAGTTATTATGGAATCACTTGAGTAGTCAGAGGGAGAGAGGGAGGTAACACTACGAGTGTTGCCATTTCTGTTGTTTCAGTCATTCATTCACTCCTTCATTCATCCACTATGCCTTCTCTGTGTCAAACATTCAACTATGTACTGAGGAAACAGAAAACATATTGTCCTTACTACCAGAGATTGAATAGTCTCAGTGGAGAACCAGAGATACAGATAGAAAAAAATAATACAATGCACTTATGGCATGCTGATTCTCATTGTAGTTGATGGCAGTTGTCCTAGTCTTGACCACATCCTGCATCTGTTACCCAGTCCAAGCTCGCTCTGCTCATTGCACTATAGGCTAATAAATCTGGGTGTTGAGATCTTGAGGCAAGGAATACAACTTTGGAGAGCCAGCTGACCCAGAAGATGGCAGACTAATGGCTTGAAATAACCATCTTGTCGGGGCCCGGATGCCAGGTTCTTCTATGGATCAGAGATGGGCGAAGGTTAGACACAAAGTAAAAATGACCATTTAATTCTTGCAAATGTCTCCTAGAATGGCAAGCCTCAGGCAGGGGGATGTGTGAGTTTCACCTCCTTACAGTCATTTCATTGGTGGTATGAAATGGAATATCTGCTATTTTATCAACAAAGATGCCACAGCTATCTGCAATTCCAGCTCTCCAAATGTGAACTTCTGAGCCACTCCAGTAAGCAGCAGATGAGGGGTGCCATTTCCCACACAAAGAACTCAGGAAAGTCACAGTCCTTCACAGGTGGGTAGGGTCAGGCTGTCTCCCTGTGAAGCAAGCAAAGGCATCCTAGCCCAAGGGCCAGGGGGAGGAGGAGGGGCAGGCAGGCCATTAAGTATGCCTATAATAACAAAGGCAGCAAAAATAAGAGTTAAAGTCACAGAAGCAGAGCCAGTATGGATTTAAAATTAACCCTTCCCAATTACACATCCATTTGGAAAAAAAGAACCAATTTGATTTTCCTTTTAGGGGGAGGGGTACCAATTACTTTATTTGAGAGAATGGTACTAAGGAAAGAACTTAAGTAGACATTTTGGTACAATTTATAGAAAACGTGCAGTACAAATATGCATGTACTGCCGTGGTGACCAGGGACATCACCCCTGTGGCTATAGGAAGCCAGGCTGAGGAGGTTTGGCTTTCATTATCACTGTTTCCCAGGGGGTGCTTGTCAAAGAGATACTCTGCCATGCCAGATTTGATTTTCCTATTTTATTTTTTTTATGCTCTTAGTCTAAAACAACCAGGCTTCCCCAGTGGCTCAGATGGTAAAGAATCTGCCCGAAATGCAGGAGACCCAAGTTTGATCCCTGGGTCGAGAAGATTCCCTGGAAAAGGGAAGGGCTACCCACTCCAGTTTTCTTGCCTGGAGAATTCCATGGACAAAGGAGTCTGGTGGGCTATATAGTCTATGGGGTCACAAAGAATCAGACACTGCTGAGTGACTAATACATTCACTTTACTAAAACTAGGAGAAACTGGTAAAAAAAAAAATTAACTGGAAGCTGGAAGAAAATAGGAAAAGGATCCAGAGAGTCTATAAAATTGTAATGTTATAATAAAGAGTTATAAGATGGCCGTGCGGTGTGTGTGCTGTTGTCTGACCCTTTGGGATCCCATGGACTGCAGCCTGCCAGGCTCCTCTGCCTATGGAATTTTCCAGGCAAGACTACTGGAGGGGGTTGCCATTTCCTACTCCAGGGGATTGTCCCGACTCAAAGATCGAACCTACATCTCTTGTGTCGCCTCCATTGGCAGGCGGATTCTTTACCACTACGCCACAGTGTTCAATAATAGGAAAGGCAGTTCTGAAAATGGCAGAAAGAAAAATTATTCATGTGGCTAAAAGTCCTTGCTGTAATATTTTGTTGTTTACCTTACTCTCTCTCTCTTTTAGCACCAGCAAGGTAGTTAAGACTAAAGATCACTTTTTTATTTTCTTTCCAGAGCCCGCATCACTGCCTTTTAATTCCTTTATCAATCACAGTCATATGATAATACTTCTTCAGGTGGCTTGTATACTGGATTCAGCTTATAACAGCTTCACTAAACTTGATTAATTCAGTTTTCCCCAATGAAAAAGAAACAGAAACCACGGACACAAGCTGGAATCAACATTGCTGGGAGAAATATCAATAACCTCAGATATGCAGATGACACCACCCTTGTGGCAGAAAGTGAAGAAGAACTAAAGAGCCTCTTGATAAAAGTGAAAGACGAGAAAGAAAAAGTTGGCTTAAAGCTCAACATTCAAAAAACTAAGATCATGGCATCCGGTCCCATCACTTCATGGGAAATAGATAGGGAAACAGTGGAAACAGTGGCTGAGTTTATTTTTGGGGGCTCCAAAATCACTGCAGATGGTGATTGTAGCCATGAAATTAAAAGACACTCATTGGAAGGAAAGTTATGACCAATCTAGGCAGCATATTAAAAAGCAGAGACATTACTTTGTCAACAAAGGTCCATCTAGTCAAGGCTATGGTTTTTCCAGTAGTCATGTATGGATGTGAGAATTGGACTATAAAGAAAGCTGAGTGCAGAAAAATTAATGCTTTTGAACTATGGTGTTGGAGAAGACTCTTGAGAGTCTCTTGGACTGCAAGGAGATCCAACCAGTCCAGCCTAAGGGAGATCAATCATGAATATTCATTGGAAGGACTGATGCTGAAGCTGAAACTCCAATACTATGGCCACCTGATGCGAAGAGCTGACTCATTGGAAAAGACCCTGATGCTGGGAAAGGTTGAGGGCAGGAGGAGAAGGGGATGACAGAGGATGAGATGGTTGGATGGCATCACCGATTCAATGGAAATGAGTATGGGCAAATTCCAGGAGCTGATGATGGACAGGGAGGCCTTGCATGCTGTGGTTCATGGGGTTGCAAAGTCAGACATGACTGAGTGACTGAACTGAACTGTAGAACTGAGGAAGCTTAGTGAAAAAACAAGTGGAAACAGGGAGAAAATAAGGTCCAATTAGAAAGACAAAAGATATAGGAAAAGAAAATTTCTCAATAGCTAGGAGGAAACAGGACTGAAAAGCTTGGATTAGCCATCCCCCCATATAATTCTTTTTTATGTTCACTTAACATGCATTTTTTCCCTCTTTGTCTCAGTTTGTGTATGTACACACACAACACACATACCTCAGAGCCACTATGGCTGACCTGATAGGTCCTGCCTTGTGAACTTTCCTTTAAAAATTTTTTTTACTTTAATTTATTTGAATGATGTAAAATATTTATTTAAAACCACAAAAAGCAAAAAAGGAATGAAACATAAAAATAGGGACAAAAATCAAGGGCAAGGAATAAAAAATAGTAACAAACATGGCAGACAATAATTCTATTATATCAATAATCACTTTAAACATCAATGATCCAAATACATTCTGAACTTTTCTTGAGAAAAGCTGAGTAGCCTGAGAGAATACCATCCCTGAAGGCTTCTCATGTTGGCAGATGAGCAAAGGACAACACTTCCAAGCCTCCTGTGGTTCCAAGGCCACATATGAAGAATGGAGGAAGGAAATACCCCGTCAGTCAGTCAATTCAGTTGCTCAGTCATGTCCAACTCTTTGCGACCCCATGGACTGCAGCACGCCAGGCTTCCCTGTCCATCATCAACTCCCGGAGTCTACTCAAACTCATGTCCATTGAGTTGGTGATGCCATCCAACCATCTCCTCTGTCGTCCCCTTCTCCTCCTGCCTTCAATTTTTCCCAGCATCAGGGTCTTTTCAGATGAGTCAGTTCTTCGCACCAGGTGGCCAAAGTATTGCAGTTTCAGCTTCAACATCAGTCCTTCCAATGAATATTCAGGATTGATTTTCTTTAGGATGGAGTGGTTGGATCTCCTTGCAGTCCAAGGGACTCTCAAGGGTCTTCTCCAACACCACAGTTCAAAAGCATCAATTCTTCGGCACTCAGCTTTCTTTATAGTCCAACTCTCACATCCATACACGATTACTGGAAAAACCATAGCTTTGACTAGACGGACCATTGTTGGCAAAGTAATGTCTCTGCTTTTTAATATGCTGCCTAGATTGGTCATAACTTTTCTTCCAAGGAGCAAGTGCCTTTTAATTTCATGGCTGCAATCACCATCTGCAGTGGTTTTGGAGCCCCCCCAAATAACGTCTGTCACTGTTTCCATTGTTTCCCCAACTATTTGCCATGCAGTGATAGGAACAGATGCCATGATCTTAGTTTTCTGAATGTTGAGCTTTAAGCCAACTTTTTCTTTCTCGTCTTTCACTTTTATCAAGAGGCTCTTTAGTTCCTCTTCACTTTCTGCCATAACGGTGGTGTCATCTGCGTTTCTGAGGTTATTGATATTTCTCCCAGCAATCTTGATTCCAGCTTGAGCTTTATCCAGCCTGGCATTTTGCATGATGTACTCTGCATAGAAGTTAAATAAGCAGGGTGACAATACACAGCCTTGACATACTCTTTTTCCTATTTGGAACCAGTCAGTTGTTCCATGTCCAGTTCTATCTATTGCTTCTTGACCTGCACACAGATTTCTCAGGAGATAGGTCAGGTAGTCTGATATTCCCATCTCTTTAAGAATTTTCCACATTTTGTTGTGATCCACACAGTCAAAGGCTTTGGCATAGTCAATAAAGCAGAAATAGATGTTTTTCTGGAATTCTCTCGCTTTTTTAATGATCCAGCGGATGTTGGCAATTTGATCTCTGGTTCTTCTGCCTTTTCTAAATCAAGCTTGAACATCTGATCACGGTTCACGTACTGTTGAAGCCATACTCAGAGAATTTTGAGCATTACTTCGCTAGCATGTGAGATGAGTGCAATTGTGTGGTAGTTTGAGCATTTATATAGCTCAAGGACAACATCACTGGTAAAACTTCAAAAGACAAGTTACCTTGACCAAACAAAGGAGCTCTATTGGATATGAGCCTGCCATGGAAACATGAGAATGGGTAAGAGTTGAAACTGGTTTCTCAGCTGCGTAAGGAAGCTGCTCAGAAATGAATTCAAGGATATTTCTAGGTCTTAGACATGGTTTCTGACATGGAGGTATTTCAGGTACACAAAGAATGTGTGGCCACAATAATCATATCCTCTCTAGTTCTTATTCGTCTTTTAAAGAGATACAGATATAATCAAACCTTTCTACATTAAAATTTTTTTTTAATTGAATTTTTAAAAAACTTGCTTTTTTTTGGCCACACCATGAGGCATGTGGAATTTTAGTTCCCTAACCAGGGATTGAACCCACATCACCTCCACTGGAAGCATGGAGCCTTAACCCCTGGATCACCAGGAAAGCCCTCACTTTCCACATTTTAAACTGTTAGTTAGAAAATACCTAGGATGGTAGTTCTGGGAATCTGCAAGTTTAGCAGTTGCTTTAGAAGTCAATGCAACCATGGGTAAAGGGAATGATGGAGGTTACACACACAGGCTGGTAAAGGTGAGGTTTAATAGCTGCTGGGAAGAATTTCTATGTATGGAGACTGGCCTGGCATTTTCAGCAGCAAGTTATGCCTGGGAAGAACTAGACTTTTCATTAAATTTGTGAAACTGACCTGAATATTTTGCACATAAAGCACAGGCTCCTCTCCTTAGTACCACCACTCTCTGTGATATGAAATGCCTATATAAAGATAAAGCTACTGGTACATCTATTTGAGATTTCTAGACCAAAAAAAAAAAAAAAAAAA
>SJYX01012928.1:755403-848856 GCA_006410675.1 Oreotragus oreotragus
GCTAAATTTCTCTGGCTACATTTTGCAATACCTCTTTATTCTGAGTCATAGCACAGAAAATATTAAATGTGGCATGGCACACAACAGACACCAAAATTGGTTGTTTTTAGGGACTAAGAATACTGACCTCCAAGCCTGGTTCCACATGCTTTCTCCAATTGGGAGAAAAGAAATAACCCCAAATTCATGCTAATCTAATCAAGTCAGAAAATAAGTTAATAAGTGCCTTAGTTAAAATGCCAAATGGTCTTTCAATCCATATCAGAAAACTAAGACATTACTAAGGTTTAAATGTTTGGGACACAAACTTACCCTCCAAGAATCTTACTGTTAAGGAGAGAAGCAGCAGCCAGGGCCCAGCCTGAGGCTGTCACTCATGTCAAGCCTCTACCCCCACTGTAATCTGAGTTCAGTTTATGATGCCTTCTCTTTGGTTTGCAAACCCAATTCATTTGGCAGTGGAATCTGTGCAGCTGATCACATCTAAGGCCAATAAGGGTTCTTTTACACGCAAATCTCTTCCCCTGTGGGTAATTTCACACATGAGTACAGCAATAAGGAGCTAAAAATGGGTTCCTGCCACTATCTTTTATACGACAAACAGACATTTTCACTTTGTTTGATGAAGTGATAAAAATCCTCGTTCACGGAGATTCTATTCTCTGCAGTCCAGCAAAAGAAGATCATCCTAGCCAAGTTGGAAGTGGAATAAAAGGGGCAATAGTCTGTGGGTAATTGGACCATAAAAAAGGCTGAGTACCAAAGAAGTGATGCTTTCGAACTGTAATGCTGGAGAAGACTCTTGAACCTCCCCTGGATAGCAAGGAGATCAACTAGTCAATCCTAAAGGAAATCAATCCTGAATATTCATTGGAAGGACTGATGCTGAAGTTCCAATACTTCAGCCACCCGATGCAAAGACCAAGTCATTGAAAAAAGACCCTGATGCTGGGAAAGATTGAAGGCAAAAGGAGAAGAGGGCAGCAGAGGATGAGATGGTTAGATAGCATCATCGATTCAGTGGACATGAATTTGAGCAAACTCTGAAGGATAGTAGAGGACAGGGGAGCCTGGTGTGTACAGTCCATGGGGCTCACAAAAAATCGAACATGACTTAGGGACTGAAGAGCAACAAGGTTGTGGGAATGTTTAATTATATGCTCAGTTACAACAAGGTCATCTGATGGCTCATTAGGTCATCCCACCAGGTAAAGAACCACAGAGTCAGCTGAGATACTTGCTGAAACAAGTGGAATACAGAATGGATATTGGAAGAAGGTAGTTCTAAGTTCCAGCTACAGTAATATGATCAGTTGCAGAAATAAGGACAGTAACTGTCATGAGTATTTACTCCTTATTTCATTTTAAATATGCTTGTCTGTGTGTGTGTCTGTATAAAATATTTTTTGTTTTCTCCCTGCCCTTATCCCCTTATCAGATAGGATGCATTGACTTTACATCTTAGTGTTTAACTAACAGGATGTCAAGAAGAGTAAACATCCCCCAAGTTGCTTGCATCCTCTTCCAGGGAAAAGGCTACTGTGTTTTCAGTTGTGCACAGGCTAGCTGTGTCATGTTGGGCAAAAGTATGACTTCGTTATTGTCTTTATGTTACAATTAAGTATGATTTAAGGAGATGTGTGTATATGGGTACCAAGCTGAGAAGACGTAGACTTGTGATAGTTAATTTTACATGTCAGCTTGGCTAAGCCATAGTATCTAGATATTGGTCAAACATCAGTCTAGATGTTGCCATGAAGATATTTTCTAGATGGAATTAACATTTAAATCCGTAGACACTGATTAAAGTAGATTAACCCCCATCACATGGATAGACTTCTTTCAGTCGGTTGATGTCTTGAGATAAAGGACGGAGGTCACTGAGGGAGTAGAAACTGTATCTTTTCGACTCAACCTACACCACCAACTCTTCCCCGGGACTCCAGCCTGCCAGCCTGCTCTTCAGATTTCAAGCTTGCCAACCTCTACAACAGCATGTGCCACTTCCTTAAAATAAATCCATCTCTGTATCTCTCTAAATAGCAAGGTAGACAGATAGGAATATGTAGAGATAGAGAGAAGGATAGATACACAAACACACACAGACATCCTATTGGTTCGATTTTTCTGGAAAACCCTAATACAATTAACAATGCAAACATTTGTTATACTAAAGGTCTAGATGCTGATGTGAATTTTTATAACAATTTATTCCCATGGTAAATTTTCGAAATGGAGTGTTTAATGATATTTTCCAGGTAATATCAGGGCTCCCTGCTGGCTCAGCAATAAAGAATCCAGTTGCAATGCAAGAGATATGGATTTGATCCTTGGGTCGGGAAGATCCCCTGGAGAAGGAAAGGGCAACCCACTCTACTATTCTTGCCTGGGAAACCCCATGGACAGAAGAGCCTGGTGGGTTACAATCCAGGGGGACACAAGAGTCAGACATGACTTAGCAACTAAACCATCACTGCCATGCAATATCAAGTGGCAACTCACAGTATAAGCTCTAGAGTCAGAATGTAGGGGTTTGCATATCTGTTTGACACTTCCTTGCTATGGTTTTGGACAAGTTCTTTACTTCTCCACATCTCTGAGTTCTCACTAGTTAATGAAGGATAATAACAGTACCTCCCTGTTTTGAGCATTAAACTAAATACATATATGAAACTTTTTGTGCAGTGCTTGGCACACAGCAAATGTTCAAAAAATATCAGCTATATTGTTATCTTTACATCAGAGGGAGTAAATGCTAAAGCAAAGATAGATATAAAAACCTTGAGTAACTCTTTCTGAAAAGTTCAACACGAATCAAGTTGAACTGCAAATGCATTTATAGAATTGGCAACTTAAAAGAAGAGTGTGACAATCAATCCATATGGAGAGAAGGCTTTTTTGGCAATGAAAATAATAACCCCCTGGCTTATAAGTTCAGTATCTGGACTTATTTAAGTTTTCCTACAATGGTGATTATATAAGTCCTTATAAATTCCTATTCTGCTTTACCTTGTCTATTAATTGTGAGCAATCACTCCCCATTGACACAAATCATGTTTGAGCAGCCATGAGTATATGTAAGTTTACCAGTTCACTTTACTTCCTCATTATGTTAAGCTTTAAAGTAGACCCCAAATTACATCCACATCCTAATCCCTGGAATCTGTGACTCTTAGTTACCCTACTTGGAGAAAGGGTCTTTGCAAATGTGTTTGAGGATTTTGAGATGATAGATTAGCCTGGGTGCTGTGGACTGAATTGTGCACCACCCCCCAACCCCCAACGAATTAGTACATTGAAGCCTTGACCCTCAATGTGTCTGTATTCCGAGATGGGGCCCCTATTAAGGTGAAAAGTGAAAGTGAAAGTCACTCAGTCGTGTTTCTTTGCAACCCCATGGACTATAGTCTATGGAATTCTCCAGGCCAGAATACTGGAGCAGGTAGCCATTCCCTTCTCCAGCTCTATTAAGTTAATTAAGATTAAATGCAGTCATAAAGAAGAATTAGCATCCATATGAGAAGTGATCAGAGAACTCTCTCTGACTGCCTCTTACTCTTCCCATGTGTACACACAGAGGAAAGGCCATGTGCAGATGTGAGAAGGCAGTTGTCTGTAAGTCAGGAAGAGAGCCCTCACCAGAAACTGGACCCTGCTGGAGCCTGATCTGGGACTTTCAGCCTTCAAAAGCGTGACAATAATTTTCCTGTTTTCTAAGCCACCCAGCCTGTGGTATTTCGTATGGTGGCGAGAGCACAGTGATACACAGAAGTTATTCAGGTGGGCCCTAAATACAATCACATGTATCTTACAAGAGGGAGCAGAGGGAGATTTCAGACTCACAGAGAAGAAGGGGATAGGAAGACAGAGGAGCAAGAGATTTGAAGATGCTGGCCTTACAGACTGGAGTGACAGAGCCACAGGCCAAGGCCTGCTGGCAGCCAGAGAAGATGGACAGGAACACATTCCCCCCCAGAGCCTCAAGCTGGAACATGGCTCTGCTGAACCTTAGTCACCTGCCCTGGGGAAGCTGATTTTGAACATCAGGCCCCAGAACTGTGAGAAAATAAATGTCTGTGTGTTTTAAGCCACCAAAGTTTGCAGTAATCTGTTATAGTAGTCCTATGAAACTAAGAGACTCACTAACTAATTATTCATTTAATAACTGAGCTTAACTGTGATCTGAGATCCTAATTATCGCTTCACCCTCCATCCATTCAAGAAATGCTTACTGAGTTCCTATTATGTGTCATGTGCTGGGAATGCAGTGACAAATACTATAAAATGGATATCATTCTGTTCTGTTTCCAGTCTGTTGTGGGAGACAGATTAAAACTAAATTGAAGGAATTAATCTGCAATACAACTTTGGGAAATACTGGTGTTGCTGCAGAAACTCTTATATGTTCTGGCTCCCCCACTTCCTCCTCGGAACAGTTTTCTCAGCATTTATCTGAGAGACTGTCTGCTAGACTTAAAGTCCTAAGAAAGTCTGCCAAATAAAATATAGCTCTCAACTTTTAGGTTGTACCTTCTTTTTTTTTTTTCAACTGACAGAGCCATAGGACATAGGCATTCATGAAAGTTATCATTTGACCTTTAAGTTGACCTTAGAGGTCAGGAGGGCACCTACATTTTGCTCAAAATGCAACACGAAAGAAGTCTTAAATGATATTCAGAAGAAGAGAGCATGGTCTGGATGGTATTTTTAAAGAAACACCCTGGCTTCTGGTGGGCCATTAACTGTAAAGTATGTCAACTGAAAAAAAAAAAAAGCACAACCTAAAAGTTGAGAATTATACTTTATTTGGCAGACAAAACTGAGGATTGAAGCCTGGGATGCAGCTTCTCAGACTGCTCTAAGAGACTGCTCCAGAGAGGTAAGGCAGGAGTCAGACACACAGGAGTGTGTGAAACGGAGACCAGGTTGTCAGAACATCAAAAGATTACTACTAATTAAGACTTCCCTGGTGGCTCAGATGGTAAAGCGTCTGTCTACAATGCGGGAGACCCAGGTTCGAGCCCTGTGTTGGGAAGATCCCCTGGAGAAGGAAATGGCAATCCACTCCAGTACTATTGCCTGGAAAATCTCATGGACAGAGGAGCCTGGTAGGCTACAGTCTATGGGGTCGCAAAGAGTCGGACACGACTGAGGGACTTCACTTCACTTCACTTTTAATTAAAGAAAAACAGACACCTCAAGTCGAGGAACTTAGCACTTTTCTATGAATGGGAAGATGCAAGAGTATGGGCTCACGGAAATCTGCATCTCCTCTGGGCGCACCATCAGGAGTGGCTCCTGAATTCCCGCAGGGCTCACTGCTGGGGTGGCTGTAAAGTGGGGGCTGTAAAGTGATGGCTGCAACTGCCTTTGCGGGTGTGGCAGGCAGCATGTTGCATTGAAATGGCCTAAGTGAGAGATGGTTGTATTCTGAACCAAGATGAAGGCAGTGGAAACAGAAGGGAGTCTATTTTGGAGGAGGATGGGCAGAATTTGTTGAAGGAGTAAAGAAAGCTGGGGAGTGAAGAAAGAAATTAAGAATCTCAGTTATTGAAGCTGACTGTTCTGAGAGTATGTGATTCTCTTCTAAGCATTTCTCATGGTACTTTTATTCCTCCTGTGGTCATATATCATCTTTTTAAACAGAGAGGATTTACTCTAAACATCTTCTATAGTGCAACTATACACCATGCAGTGTTGTAGGTATAATTCCTGCCAATATTTAATCTATAAAGTTATCTCATTTCTCCATTAGTCTACTTTCTTGCCAAATGAGAAGTGTTCTAAGAGGAGAACCATATTTAAGAAAGTATGCATGGGTGTGTGCAAAGTCACTTCAGTCATGTCAGACTCTCTGCAACCCTATGGACTGTAGCCTGCCAGGCTCCTCTGTCCATGGGATTCTCCAGGCAAGAATACTGGAGTGGGTTGCCATACCCTCCTCCAGGCAATCCTAACCCAAGGATCAAACATGCATTTCTTACATCNCAGTCATGTCAGACTCTCTGCAACCCTATGGACTGTAGCCTGCCAGGCTCCTCTGTCCATGGGATTCTCCAGGCAAGAATACTGGAGTGGGTTGCCATACCCTCCTCCAGGCAATCCTAACCCAAGGATCAAACATGCATTTCTTACATCTCCTGCATTGGCAGCTGGGTTCTTTACCACTAGCACCACTTGGAAAGCTGTAGGAAACTATAATTCAAAACAATTCTAAATTAAGATATATAGTTACTAAGCAAAGCTGAGGTCTACTTTCTCCAAAATATTTTCATGTATACCACCTCATTTGATTTTCAGAAAACTAGTCCCTCAGAGAAGCATGAAGCTCCATGATGAATGACTTGGAGCTGAGGAAGCAGGAGGTGTGAGAAGGTTTAGTAGAGAAGCTAGGGCTCCATCTTGCAGTGACAGCTGACACAGTGTCCAGAGGCTTTGACATTCCACCCAATTCTCTTCCCATCTAACTGCATTGCAATGGTTAACTGCATTGCAACATAAATCTTTTTGTTTCTTCCATTCCCTATATCCAAGCTTCTAGGGCAATCCATATCTCTTACTTAATTCAACATATCTTAGAACAAGTTTAACAGATTATTGATGAATTTGAAAGCTGTTCTTTCTCAATTCACAGAAATAAATAATCATCAAGAAATATCCCAGCTGCAGGAGGGGGAAACCCCTTGACAAAATGAAAAATGAGCTTTCCTGCAACCATATTGGGCTTCCCTGATGGCTCAGTGCTAAAGAATTTGCCTGACAATGCAGGAGATGTGGGTTCAATCCCTGGGTTGGGAAGATCTCCTCAAGAAGGAAATGGCTACCCACTCCAGTATTCCTGCCTGGAAAATCTCATGGGCAGAGGAGCCTGGTGGGCTATAGTCCATGGGGTTGCAGAGAGCTGGACATGAGTGATCACACTATCGGAATTCTTCATTCTCTTCTCTCACTTGCGCCTGGTGGTGGCAGGAGAGGCAGGAAAATGAAATAAATTTATCATAAAGAATATCTTGATGTGGCAAATGTCAAGGAAGAAATCACTGTATGGCTTTAATGGCTAATCCATTTTTTTTTCTAAAGAAGGAGTTTGGTACTGTCGACAGAAAGAAAATGCACTGCCTATAAGTTGAGATTTATGTTTTATTTGATGAATTTTCTGAGGACTTAAGCCCAAGAGACAGGCCCTCAGGCAGCTATAAAAGGGAATGTTCTGAAGAAGTAAGGGAGCAACCAGTATATACAGGCATTTTGCAAAAACAAAGTGGGTAAACATCAAAAGATTTCTGCTAATTAAACAAAAAACAAACATCTCAGGTTAATGAATTTAATAAATACATAAAGCATTTATGTATGGGAAGATGCAAGAGTCTTGGGTCACTGACATGCTCATTAACTATCTAGGGTCAGTATCCTGTTTTTCTCCATTCTGAATCCCCTGAAGGTGCATAGTCTTGACTATAGTGGCTGATAGCTTGATGGCTGCAACATTCTTTGTTTACTGATAAGGCAGGTAACATTATTCATCCACAAACCTGATAAACAGCTGCCACCTTCTCTTATATAGCCCTCAAAACTCACTTTTTAATTCCAAAATATCAGAAAAGTATCGGCAATATGGAAGAATATTTGGTTATTTCTTCATAAAATCTTATATAATTATTGTTACATTTTCCCAGAATTGCATAATACTTGAAATCCATAAAGTGCTTATAAAATATGTGACAGACATTTAACACTTGTTCTTCCCCCCTTTTTAAAAAAAATTATTTTTTTATTGAAGGAAAATTGCTTTACAGAATTTTGCTGTTTTCTGTCAAACCTCAAGATGAATCAGCCATGGGTATACATATATCCCCTCCCTTTTGAAACTCCCTCCCATCTCCCTTTCCATCCCACCCCATTTTTCCCGTTTTAATTTAAACTTTGTATTTATTTTGGACACCAACAAGGATCTATGGTATAGCACATGGACTCTGCTTGGATGCGAGGGGAGTTCAGGGGGAAATGGATACATATGTGTATATATATATGCCTGAATTCATTTGTTGTGCAGGTGAAACTATCACAGCATTGTTTGTTCATCAGCTATACTCCATTACACAACTAAAGTGTTTTAAAAATTAAGTTATCGATGCAAATGACACCACCCTTAGGGCAGAAAGTGAAGAGGAACTAAAAAGCCTCTTGATGAAAGTGAAGGAGGAGAGTGAAAAAGTTGGCTTAAAGCTCAACATTCAGAAAACGAAGATCATGGCATCCGGTCCCATCACTTCATGGGAAATAGATGGGGAAACAGTGGAAACAGTGGCTGACTTTATTTTTTTGGGCTCCAAAATCACTGCAGATGGTGACTGCAGCCATGAAATTAAAAGACGCTTACTCCTTGGAAGAAAAGTTATGACCAACCTAGATAGCATATTCAAAAGCAGAGACATTACTTTGCCGACTAAGGTCCGTCTAGTCAAGGCTCTGGTTTTTCCTGTGGTCATGTATGGATGTGAGAGTTGGACTATGAAGAAGCCTGAGCGCCGAAGAATTGATGCTTTTGAACTGTGGTGTTGGAGAAGACTCTTGAGAGTCCCTTGGACTGCAGGAGATCCAACCAGTGCATTCTGAAGGAGATCAGTCCTGGGATTTCTTTGGAAGGAATGATGCTGAAGCTGAAACTCCAGTACTTTGGCCACGTCATGCGAAGAGTTGACTCATTGGAAAAGACTCTGATGCTGGGAAGGATTGGGGGCAGGAGGAGAAGGGGACGACCGAGGATGAGATGGCTGGATGGCATCACAGACTCGATGGACGTGAGTCTGATTGAACTCCGGGAGTTGGTGATGGACAGGGAGGCCTGGCGTGCTGCGATTCATGGGGTCGCAAAGAGTCAGACACGACTGAGCGACTGAACTGAACTGAATGCCATGATGCTGAGCACCTTTTCATATGTTTATTGACTATATGTCTACATGTATTGGTCTGTTCAAGTCTTTTGCCCATTTAAAAAACTGAGTTGTTTTTCTACTGAGTTTTAGAGCTCTTTAGATTATAGACACAGTCTTTTACCAGATATATAGTTTGCAGATGTTTTCTCACTGTGTGTGGCTTGCCTCTTTATTTCCTTAGTAGTACCTTTTGAAGAAGAGAAATGTTTCATTTTGGTGAAGTGCAATTTGTCAGTTTATCGGTTGTTTCACTTATGTCTACATTAACACGTTCAAACAACTTTATTGAGGTAAAAACCATACAATTCAGCCATTGAAAGGATATAATTTAATCACCTTAGCGTATTCACAGATTTGTGCAACCTTCAGCACAATCAAGTTCATTACCTTTTCTTTGGCCCAAAAAGAGACCCTGTATTCTTTAACCACTGGGATCCTGCCCTCTCATCCCCACGCCAATCGCTGGGCAACAGGATCTACATTCTGGCTCTTTAGAGTTGCCCGTTGTGGGCATTCTGTATATACAAAATCTGCAACATATGGTCCTTCACAGGGAGCTTCTTTCACTTGGCACGCTTTCAAGGTTGATCCGTGTTGAAGTGTGTATCGGTACTTCATTTCTCTCTATTCCCAAATAATATTCTCCTGCATGAATCTGTTCCATTATGTGTATCCACTGTCAGTCAATGAACATCTGCGTTGTTTCTGCCTTTGAGCAATTATGAGTAAACTTCCTGTCGCGTGCAAGTTTCTGTTGTTGTTTACGTATTCTAGGTACCTGTCTCTTATCAGATCTATGATTTGCAAAAATTTTCTTTGATTCTGGGGATTGTATTTTCAGTTTCTTAATGGTGTCCTTTAAAGCCCCAAAGCTTTTAAATTTGATGATGTCAGATTTACTTTATTTTTTCCTCTTGTTGATTATGCTTTTTTGTGTCATAACTTAGAAACCATTGGCCAATTTAAGGTCAGGAAGATTTACATCTGTGTATTCTGGTGGCTCATGGTAAAGAATCTACCAGCCAATGCAGGAGATGCAGGTTAGATCCTGGGTCGGGAACCCACTCCAATATTTTTGCCTGGAGAATCCCATGGACAAAGGAGCCTGGTGGGCTACAGTCCCTGGGGTCACAAAGAGTTGGACATAACTTAGCAACTCAATAACAATAACAACTCTTCTAAGAGTCTTATGATTTAACTCTCACATTAAGGTCCTAAATCTGTTTTAAGATAATTTTTGTATCTGACGTGAGGTAAGGATCCAACTTCATTCTTTTGTATGTGAATACCCAGTTCTTCCAGTACCATTTATGAAAAGGTGGCTCTTTCCTCATTGAATTGTCCTGTTGTGTGTTGACAGTTTATATTTACTTTGTCACTTACCTGTAAACATTTCCATTCCTCTATCCACCCACCAATCTATTTTATTTTCTGATGCATTTCAGAAAGTGCATTGCAGACATACTTTCTCCTAACATTTCAGCATGCATATCATCAACTATAGTTCACTATTTTTCCATGATTTTTTTCTTTTTTTGTAAACTTTACATACAATGAAATACACAAAGCTTAAGTGTACCACCTGATGAGTTTTGACAGATGCACTCGCCTGTGCATGCAAATTCCTTATCAAGATATAGAACATCAACACCAACCCAAGAAAGTTCCCTCCCATGCATTTATTTTTATGTATTTATTTTTGACAAAGGCATGTGCCCATGTAACCACCACCTTAATCAAGATACAGAACATTTCCATCTCCTAAGGAAGCTCTTTCACTTCTTTGGTTTTAATCTTGCCCCACCCCATCCGCAGCCCAGACAGCCACTGATTTCATCTGTACCACTGTAGATTAGTTTTGTCTGTTACATAATCGCCTATAAATGAAATCATATCATGTGTACTATTTTGTGATAAGCTTACTCCGTCCCTGACCAACACTGGAAAAACAAAACAGAACAGAACACAGCAGAATGATTGGCAAGTTGCTTTGTGAAATATTGCTTTGTTGATCTTTGTTTCACACATACACACATGCACGTGTGTGTGTGCGTGTGTGATTGTATTGAGCCAACATAGAGAATGCATTTCTTACTGTGGGTTGCCGTCAAAATGATTTAAAAGCGACTGTACTCCTGAACCAAAACTCCCGTGTTTTTTTTCTGCCTGTCTTGTCACTCTCCTTGCCCCGTCAGCTTCCTTGATCTCCACCCCAGTAACTGGCCTCCTCTTAATACCTCTGCAAAATCTGTTTCTTCCCTCAGGTTACTGTTCCCACCTCAGCCTACTCACGCTCAAACTGGAGAACTCCTGCTCATCCATAGGTTGCTCCAGGGTTGGCCCTTCTTCCTGAAAGCTTCGGTTTTCAAGCTTCCCTCTCAGAACTGGTATAACGTTGTGCCCTAATCACTTGGCCACGCTTTCCTCCAGCAGACCACAAGCTCCCTGAGGACGGGAACCGTGTCTTTTTAACCTTTACAGTCTCTGGCCCCTAGGATGTGAAGACATACAATAGGCATCAATAAATGTTCACTGAATGAATGAATAAACCCCAGGGTTCTGGGAGACAGGGTTTTTTTTTTGTTTAGTTTTGTTTTTATAATTGCTGTACAATTGTGTTGTGTTAGTTTCTGTTGTTCAATGACATGAATCAGCTATATACGTACATATATCCTCTCCCTCTTGAGCCTCCCTCCAACCCTCCACCCCCAACCCCACTCCTTTAGTCATCACTGGGTTTTATATAAACTAACCTGATTTTTTTTTCCCAAGGGCCCACTCCTGCATATTTTATTGTCCTGTATGTCTCTGATTTCTTAACCATCATTTTTTATGACCTCCTTCAATCACCCTGAGACCTTAGTCTTTCAACTCTCTTCTCTCCACGCCCCATGCTAGCCCTTGCATCCTTGTAACTTCTTCCCAGACATCCTAAGGCAAACAACTCATTATGAGGATGATATCGTATCCTTATGTTTGGGGCCTCTGCACCAGTATGGCCCCATCTTCCAAGGAGATGTTAATGCTGTGACTGTGGATGTGGGCACAGGTATGTAGGATGTAAAAACACCTGTGCACAGAGAGATGGTCATAGCCAGGAGACTCACTGGCTCATTTTGGTCTGGGTCCTGCTCTCAAGGAAAAGGAGCCCATAGCTATAGCTCCCAGACAGAATTCCAGAGGGGAAGTATAACAGATCGGCCAAGAGTACAGGCTGTGGAGGAGAGATACAGGGTATGGTCCGTTTTTACCACGTGCTAGCTGTGAGATCCTGAACAAGTTACATAACCTCTCTGAGCCTCAGTGTCTTCATCTATAAAATGGGAATATGCAGTGTTGTTTGAAGATTTAATGGGACAATTGATTATATAACACTGGGCAAATGGCAAGTTTCCAAGAAATGGAAGTGAATCCATTCTGGGGAAATAACATTCCCAACAGGTATATCTGAGTATCCGAATAACAAGAGAGAAGACCCAGCTAGAGGTAAGCTGAGTTAAAGACCAAAGACACAGAAAACTTCCCTGGTGGCTCAGTGGTTAAGAATCCGCCTGCCAATGCAGGGGACATGGGTTCGATCCCTGGTCCGGGAATTTTCCACATGCCATGGGGCAAGTAAGCTCGTACGTCACAACTGCTAAAGCCTGCTTGCAGCAAAGTGAAGACTCAGCGCAGCCAAAAATAAAAAAGTCTGAAGACACAGACAGCACTAAAGGACGTCACCAAGGACAAACAGCATTGATTGTGCAGAGGCTGAAAGAGCATCCAGGAATAAAGTCTGGAACCAAGAGGCCACTCCATGGAGGAAATGTACTCTAGGAAGGCAGGGCACATGCTGGTTTCTCCCATGTTGGAAGAATCTGGTGCTCTAATGCCTCCTTCTTGCAAAACAGCTGGAGGGCAGGAGTGGGTGCCATCCTGTCGACAGCTTAGCAGTGGCACATTCTTCCTTCCTTCCACTGGAGACTAACCACTACAAATATTTCCTTGCATGGGCTGAGCATCCAGTTTAGGACTGCAAATGTTAAGACTGGAAAGATAACAGGTAAAAACAGGGCTTGTCACCTGGCAACAAGGAGACAAGTATGTGCAGTGATAAACCACTGATACCCACAACAAATAAAGCCGCAGTTCCTGCAGCTTCAGCCAACTAGGTGAAGAGGACAGAGCCACGTCAGCTGACAGGTGGTAGTCCTGCTGCCAGGGGAGGCCATCCTGGGAACACAGAAACATCCCAGGACAGCATGAGATATGGAGGCTCTGTGTGCCGAGAGCTAGTTTCCTTGTTCTTTAACTGTCCAGGCTTCAGCTCCTCCGTGGTCACCCACCCCCGGACAGTTGAGAGTGACTCACTGAAGCTTTCTAGGTCTCAGCCACCTCAACCATCCCAGTGGCCACACCTTCGTTCATTCACTCATTCACTCTCCAGGCCATCCATGGGTGCTGGGGACACAAGACCATTGTTTGCAGCGGTATGCCTGTACCTAGCACAGTGCCTGGCACATAGTAGGTGCTCAATAAATATTGTTTCAAGGAGGAAATGAACAAGAAAAAGTCAAAGTCTGCAAAGAGCTCACTGTCTAACAGAGGAAGCAAAACACAAAATCACAAGGTGCCCCAAACGCCTATACAAAGTCACTGGGTAAGTGCTCATAGGCATACAGAAGAGGAACCCCATCTGGGAAGCTCAAGACTTCTCCTCTGAGGAGGTGTCAGGCTTTCAAAAGAGAGGGCGGTTTCCGAAGAATGAGGAATGGAGGAAGAGCACAGCCAGGAACAATGATGGAGAAGGGAAAGCTCATATTATTAATCACTTACTATGGGCTGGAAATTTTATACTTGCTGAAGAATTGATGCTTTTGAACTGTGGTGTTGGAGAAGACTCTTGAGAGTCCCTTGGACTGCAAGGAGATCAAACAAGTCAATCCTAAAGGAAATCAGTCCTGAATATTCACTGGAAGGACTGACGTTGAAGCTGAAAGTCCAATACTTTGGCCACCTGATGTGAAGAGCTGACTCATTGGAAAAGACCCTGATGCTGGGAAAGACTGAAGGCAGGAGGAGAAGGGGACGACAGAGGATGAGATGGTTGGATGGCATCACCGACTCAATGGACATGAGTTTGGGTAGGCTCCAGGAGTTGGTAATGGACAGGGAGGCCTGGTGTGCTGCAGTCCATGGGAACGCAGAGTCGGACACGACTGAGCAACTGAACTGAACTGAACTTACCGTCTTAGAAAGGATTAGAATCTAACCATGATGACATAGGAGGGCGCGGCCTCTTGGCACTCCTAGAGTCCCTCTGCCTCTTTCTCTCCTGTCCGCTGGGTCTCAGCTCGCACTGGATGATTGCAGCACCCCAGCTGCTAACCAGCTGTGTCTCCTTTGGGTTCACCATCCATGCAACTGCCAGAGGGATTGTTCTGAAACCCACAGTTGAAACTCTCTTGCCTTGGTTTGAAAACCTTTTTTTAAATACTTACTTTATTTTTTGGCTGTGTTTCTACAGTTGCAGTGCACAGGTTAAGTTGTCCTGTAGATCGAACCCATGTCCCCTGCATTGGAAGATGGATTCTTAATTATTGGACCACCAGGGAAGTCCCAATTTGGAATCTTTTTTTAGCTGAGGATAATGGCTTTACAGAATTTTGTGGTTTTCTGCCAAATATCCAATTTGGAATCTTTTGATGCTGCACATCACTCGAGGCTGGTGATCAAGACCTTTTGTAATATGGCCCTAAGCTGGATTGCTTGCCCCAGCCAGGCACTCCCTGAGATACACGTGTCGTCCGCACCCCTTGCTCGTGCTGCCTTTTCAGCCCAGATGCCCATCTCCTTCCTAGCCTCTTTAGAATGCTTCCACAGAAGCGCTCTCCTTTTCAGAGATGCCTTCAGGACCCATTTCAGAGGCCTCCTTCCTTGGAAGTCCCCACACTTTCTGTTTGCATAGTTTCATCCCTGATCGCAATCTGGTTGTGTCCAATCTGACTACTATCTCTTGAGTCCTCATTGCTATGAACTACAGGTCAACATCAGGGGAAGAGAGAGAAGACAAGTAAGGCTAAGTCTTTGCCCTTGGGAAGCCCACTGTATGATGGGAGGGTCTCCTGAGAGCCCTGTGGTCAAATTACCTTTTAAAGACTGGAAACCTGTTTCCTTTGGCCCAGTGGTTCTAAACCAGGGGCCACCCTCAACTCCCACTCCAGGGAGCATTTGGCAAAGTCTGGAGACATTTTGGTTACTACAATGGACAGATGCATCTGGAATCTAGTGGGTAGAGGCCAAGGATACAGCTAAACATCTCACAATGCACGGGACACACTCTCATGACAAAGAATCACCCAGATCAAAAT
Source organism: Oreotragus oreotragus (assembly GCA_006410675.1). Lineage (NCBI taxonomy): Eukaryota > Metazoa > Chordata > Mammalia > Artiodactyla > Bovidae > Oreotragus > Oreotragus oreotragus. The sequence continues at coordinate 770,693 of SJYX01012928.1, forward strand.
GTCAGTAGTACCAAAATTGAGAAACTCTGGTTTAACCTTTAAGCAATGGAGAGCCACAGGGAGAAGCTCACCCAAAAGAGAGAGGTTTAACTCTGTGAACTCTGACAGCTGAGTCCATGGAGACAGAGGAAGGCAGCCCCTGGAGACAGCATAATTCAGAACGTTTTTCCCTTTCTCCCAGGAAATCAGTGAAGTAAGCAGGCCTTCAGCCAGAAACACTAAGCTCTGTAGACACCGCTCTCAGATGGCAAAATCGTACAGACTGCAACAAGCATGGTGTTGCTATGTCAATTAGGTTCCTGAGAAGAGTTTCTTTCTCCTGAGGAAGTGTGCTCACCCAGCACTCATCAGCTATGCCATCTTAAGCAAGTTTCATACCCTCTCTGTGCCTTTTCCTCCTCTATAAACGGATCCAACAATAGTACCTAGTTCCTAGAGTTTTTGTGAGGACTAATTAGTATATGACAAGAACCTATAACAGAGTCTGGTACACAGTGCCACATTGCTACATAAATGTGACATCATCACATTTATGGTGATGATTTTATCTCTTAACATCATCCTCTCATCACCACCATCATCACCACTCCATCCTCCTCAGCTTCATCATCCTCACTATTAAAATCACCGCCATCATCACAAACGGCATCATCCCAGCCACCACCACCATGATCATCCCCATCAGCAATATCATTGTCGTCACCATCATCATCATCATTGCTTTCTTTTGGAAGAAACCTTGTTTCTTGGCCCCACCTTATTTGTGGTTCGATTGGATGTCAGTCAGCCCCAAGGGTGGTAGCAAAAGGGATCCACCTTCAGTCCCACTGACTCCTCAGACCCACAGTCTCTCTTGCAGAGCTTGGTTCAAGGTTGTTATCAATGCCTCATGTCCTCAGTCCCCCAAACCCAGGTGAGCCAGGCCAGCTGGGAGACCCCAGTCAGCTCCAGTTCTTACAATAAACTCCCTGGATCTGTTCTGTTAAACTTCAGAATGACAAAAAGGCAAGTCACAGAAGCATAAACAGTCAAAACTTCTCCTATGGAGAAACGGTGTCTGGAAGTTGACCACAGCTGGTGCGATTCAGTTGTTCAGAGATGTCAGGGCCCCCATGCTGGGAAAACTCTTCTCTCCTTACCGGAACTTCAGCTATCAGTGGTTGCCGGAGTTGCGTCTGTAGTTCGCAGGCCCCAGAACATCCGCACTGCGGTTGTCTTAGCCTTCTCTCATGGCAGCAGGGAGGTCTGTGTTCACAACAGTGAGACCCCTTCTGTCCTGTGACGCTAACAGTTGCCCCGGAAGCACTTCCCCCACGATACACAGACGTCCTCGTACATTTTGTTGGCAGAGCTGGATCATCCAGCAGCCCCTCGGACAAGGGAGGCTGGGAAAGTTGGAATACGATTGTCGTGATCGGCTGAAACAAATCATGTTCCATTACCTCAGGGAGGGCACATGGCTGCCCTGAGGAAGTCTGGGTTCTGTTGGTAAGAGAAAAAAAGGAAGGTGGGTATCGTGGGTCAGCAGCAGGTCAATACAATGGCTGCAAAACAAACTGTCCCCAAACTCAGTGCATTTCTTTTGCTCCTGAATCTGCAGCCTGGTCGGGCTCAGTGGAGACAGTTCGTCTCTGTGCTATTTGGCATCAGGCTGAAAATGTCACAGCAGTCATTTGGCTCGTGGCTTTGCAATCTGGTCAGGGCTCAGTGGACTCTGCTCAGCTCTGTTTCCCTTGGTGTCAGGAGTGGGAGCTGAAGTCATCGGAAGTCTCCCTCGCTTGCAGATGGGCCTAGGCTGACAAGTTCCCAACAGCTGGGGATCCTCAGGCCTTCTATCTCTTTCCATGTGCTCTCTCTAGGACGAGTGGTGGCTTCAGCGTAGCTGGACTTCTCACACATGTCAGCTCAAGGATCCCAAGGTATGAGCTGAGAGAGAGAGAGACAGAAAGGAAGGGAGAGAAGGAGAGAAGGAAGGAGGGATGGAGGGAGGGAGAGAAAGAAACAAAGAAAAATCGAGTAAGGAAGAAAGAGAAAGGAAGAAAGAAAAAGATTCTATACACAGTCCTTCTACCCATCACAAAAAGTAACCCAAATGGATCATAAACCTAAATGTATAATACAAAACTATAAAACTTCTAGATGACATAGGAGAAAATCTAAGATCTAGATTTGGCAATGATTTTTAGATACGACACCAATAGCATGATGCCCCAAAGAGAAAACTCAATAACTTGGATCTCATTAAGACGCAAAACTTTCACTTAAAAAAAAAAATTGTTAAGAGAATAAAAAGCCACAGGCTTGTAAAAAAAATCTTTGCAAAGCACATGTCCAATTAAGGACTTATATCCAAAATATACAAAGAATTTTTTTAAAGTCAACTCTAAGAAAAGAAACAACCCAATTTTTAAAATGCGCAAAAGCTCTTAACAGATGAAAAAGAAGATGCACAGATGGCAAATAAGCATATGAAAATATGTTCAACATAATGTATCTTGATGGAACTTGCAAATTAAAATGAGATAGCATTACACATCTACTAGACTGGCTAAGATCCAAAAAACCGACAGTACAAAATGCTGGTGGGAATGCAGAGCAACGGGAACTCGAAAGTATTACTGATGGAAAAGCAAAATGGCTGAGCCACTTTGGAAGAGAGTTTGGCAGTTTCTTACGAAACTAAATATTCTTACCAAATGATCTTAACAATCACACTCCATAGTTACCCAAAGGAGTTGAAAACATGTCCACACAAAAACCTGCACACAAGTGTTTGTAGCAGCTTTATTCATACTTGTCAAAAACTGAAAGCAATCAAGGAGTCTTTCCATAGGTGAATAAACAGTGTACATCCAGACAATGGAATATTATTATTCAGGGCTAAAAAGAAATGAGGTATCAAGCCATGAAAAGACCTGGGGGAGCTTTAAATGCATATTGCTAAAGGAAAGAAGAAGAAGGCAATGGCAACCCACTCCAGTAATCTTGCCTAGAGAATCCCTTGGACAGAGGAGCCTGGTAGGCTGCTGTCCATGGGGGTCACACAGAGTCAGACAAGACTGAAGCGACTCAGCATGCCTGCATGCATTGGAGAAGGCAATGGCAACCCACTCCAGTAATCTTGCCTAGAGAATTCCTTGGACAGAGGAGCCTGGTGGGCTGCTGTCCATGGGGGTCACACAGAGTCAGACAAGACTGAAGCGACTCAGCATGCCTGCATGCATTGGAGAAGGCAATGGCAACCCACTCCAGTAATCTTGCCTAGAGAATCCCTTGGACAGAGGAGCCTGGTGGGCTGCTGTCCATGGGGGTCACACAGAGTCAGACACGACTGAAGCGACTCAGCATGCCTGCATGCATTGGAGAAGGCAATGGCAACCCACTCCAGTAATCTTGCCTAGAGAATTCCTTGGACAGAGGAGCCTGGTGGGCTGCTGTCCATGGGGGTCACACAGAGTCAGACAAGACTGAAGCGACTCAGCATGCCTGCATGCATTGGAGAAGGCAATGGCAACCCACTCCAGTAATCTTGCCTAGAGAATCCCAGGGACAGAGGAGCCTGGTGGGCTGCTGTCCATGGGGTCACACAGAGTCAGACACGACTAAAGAGACTTAGCAGCAACACCAAAGGAAAGAAGCCAGTCTTAAAGAGGCTATATACTGTCAGATTCCAACTATATGACGTTCTGAAAAAAGCAAAACTATAGGGACAGTAAAAAGATCAATGGCTTCCAAGGTTCAGGAGGAAGAAGAGGACGAGGTGAGGCATAAAGGACCTGCCTTCAGTACAGGAGACCCAGGTTCAAGCCCTGGCTTGGGAAGATCCCCTGGAGAAGGGAATGGCTACCCACTCCACTAGTCTTGCCTGGGGAATTCCATGGACGAGGAGCCTGGCGGGCTACAGTCTATGGGGTCGCAAAGAGTCGGACATGATTGAGCAACTAACACTCTCACTTTCACATGAGTGAATAGAGGGCTTCCCACGTGGTGCTAGTGGTAAAGAGCCCATTTGCTAATGCAGGAGATGTAGGAAATGCAGGTTTGATTCCTGGGTAGCGAAAATCCCCTGGAGGAGGAAATGGCAACCCATTCCAGTATTCTTGCCTGGAGAATCTCATGGACAGAGGGGCCTAGCAGGCTAAGTCCAAGGGGTCGCAAAGAGTCGGACAAGACTGAAATGACTTCACACATGCACACACACATGCATGAGTGGATAGAAGTCACTATGCATTTGTCAAAACCCATAGAAGTGCTCAAGAGCAATCCTACTACTGGGCATATACCCTGACAAAACCATAATTAGAAAAGACACATGTACACCAATGTTCACTGCAGCACTATTTGCAATATTTACAAACATCGTAAATATTTACAGTTTACAACAACCAACCCAGATGTCCATCGACAGAAAAAATTGTATATGTTGTACATATACACAGTGGTATATTACTCAGCCTTAAAAAAAGAATGAATTTGAGTCAGTTGAACTGAAATGGATGAACCTAAGTACTCTTGCCTTGAAAATCCCATGGACAGAGGAGCTTGGGGCAGGCTACTATCCATGGGGTCGCAAAGAGTCGGGCACGACTGAGGGACTTCACTTCACTTCAGAGCCTGTTACAGGGTGAAGGGTGAAGTAAGGCAGAAAGGGAAAAAACCACTATCATATATTAATGCATATATATGAAATCAAGAGAAATGGTACTGTTGAACCCATTTGCAGGGCAGGAATAGAGATGCAAACATGGATAATAGACTTGTGGACACAGTGAGGGGAGGAGAAGGTGGGACAGATTGAGAGAGTAGCCTTGCAATATATACACCACCATGTGCAAAACAGATAACCAGTGGGAAGCTACTGTGTAACACAGGGAGCTCAGCCTGGTGCTCTGTGATGACCTAGAGGGGTGGGATGGGGGTGGAGGGAGGGAGGCTCAAGAAGGAGAGGATATATATATATACTTATGGCTGATTCACGTTGTTGTACAGTAGAAGCCAACACAACATTGTAAAGCAATTATCCTCCAATTGCAAATGTTTTTAAATGAAAGAAAAAGGGAAGCAAGTGTGAACCTTAATGTAAACAGCGCACTTAAGTTAATGTAAAAATACCAGGTCACTAACTGTTACCAACGTACTGCATTAAAGCAAGTTATGTGACTAATAGGGGAAATTATGCACAGAAGAGAGGGGATATGGGAGCTCTCTATGTATTAATTTTTTGTTAAATCTACAGAAAAATTCTAAATAAATTTTAAGTGTTTCTAAACCTGAAAGACAGGATTGAAAACAGGTAATATGATCCAGTGTGAGCTGCGCTCATATTGAGACCAAATCTGGCAACTGCCTGGACTGAGGACCGGAGTTTTTATTCCTTTGGGGCCTCCAGGCCCCCACCAAGGCCTGACACAGAGCAGCCACTAATAAAATTCAGGCAGCCCAGCAGGAACCCGAATAGTGCAACTGGGTGCAAGATGGCAAACTTTACATTTATTATCTCTCTAGGGCTTCAGGACAGTGCCCTGTTTTCATTAGCTCTTTATTTTGACATAATTTTGGACTTACAGAAAAGTGGCAAGTATGAAGAATTCCCATATTCCCTTCCTCTGTGTTGCATGCTAAGTCACTTCAGTCGTGTCTGACTCTTTGCAACCTGATGGACACTACGTAGCCCACCAGGCTCCTCTGTCCATGGGATTCTCCCGGCAACAATACTGGAGTGAGTTGCCATGCCCTCCTCCAGATCTTCCCAACCCAGGAGTTGAGCTTGTGTTTCTTACATCTCCTGCATTAGCAGGTGAGTTCTTTACCACTAGTGTCACATAGGAAGCCCATTCCCTTTCTCTTGATTTCCCAATATCTTCACATCCGATCATGTCTACCCCTGCCTTTCCTAGCTGTTCAGTGCTATTTTTTCAATATATATTTCTATTTATTTATTTGACTGTCCCGGGTCTTGGATGCAGCATGCAAACTCTTAGTTGTGGCAGATGGGATTTAGTTCCCCATCCAGGGATCAAACCTCTGCCCGCCTGCATTGGGAGTGTGTAGTCTTAGCCACTGGACCATCAGGAAATTCCCTTCAGTGCTATTTTTACCCCATTTTACAACCAAGCAAACAGGCTGAGGGAGCAGGCTCTAAACTGGCTTCTTTCTCATTTTCCTTCTGATCAGAACAACAATGTACATTTATTGAGTGCCCGATATGTGCCTGGCATTGCTCCAAGCACTTTTCATGTATTTCAGACCATAGGAAGTGGGGCCTGTGGTTGTCCCCACTTTGCAGACGTGGGAGCTGAGGTACAGTGCCCAATCCACCTTGCCTGGAGTCCCATAGTAAGCAGAGGGGTTAGTGCACAGTCCATCTGGTAGAAGCTAGAGAAGAGAGAAAATGGCTTAAAGACGCAGAAAACAGGGTGGGAGTCCAGTTTGGGAGGAGAGGAGGGCAGACAGCTCAGGCCGTACATTTCTAAAGTGAGACTTCTGCCATCTCTGGATAAATGCCAGTTGCTCAGTCATGTCTGACTCTTTGCAGCCCCATGGGCTGTAGCCCGCCAGGCTCCTCTGTCCATGGAATTCTCCAGGCAAGAATATTGAGTTGGGTTGCCATTCCCTTCTCCAAGGGATCTTCCCGACCCAGGGATCGAACCTGGGATTCTCTCATTGCAGGCAGATGCACAGATTCTTTTACTGCCTGAGCCACCCACAAACTCAGAGACACGGAGATGGAGCAAAAGGTTTCAGGTTTACAAAGGGACCCCGGCACTGTCCAGCCTGTCTGCATACCTCCGACCTGACCTTCTTCCCCTCTCCCCTCCTGAGGGCTCTGCAGTCAACCTGACCTCCAGGCAGTTCCTCCAACATGCTAAGTTGGTTCCTACCCCAGAAGGTTCCAACCCCTGCACTGGTTGTTCCCCCTTCTAAAGTAGTCTAGCCCGGGTCCTCGAAGCTCGAATCTCTCATCCCTGGGGAGGAGGCAGGTCTCTCTCTGTTTTACCCTCTTCTTGGTATCTCTTGTTACCTGAAATATTTTACTCATTTACTGTTTTCCCCCTACCTTCTGGGCTCCATCACGACTTTTACTATGTCGCTTTTAAGGGATTAGTGATCCATGATGCCTGGGTTCGAACTCCACACCGGCTGCATGAATCTGAACAAGTTTCCCCACAAAGGCTCTGTGCCTCGGTTTTCCCATCTAAAAAACGGGGGGACTGCACTACAGCTCCCTCACAGGGTAGCTGGCGGTTAATATTAATATATGCAGCGCCTTAGAAAGGGGGCTGCCAGACGGTACCGACTGTTGATTGAAGAATTGTTTTCTGGAATCCGGCATATGGTAGGCGCTCCGAAGACATCTGTTGAAGGGAACNTGCGAAGAGTTGACTCATTGGAAAAGACTCTGATGCTGGGAAGGATTGGGGGCAGGAGGAGAAGGGGACGACAGAGGCTGAGATGGCTGGATGGCATCACTGACTCAATGGACATGAGTCTGAGTGAACTCTGGGAGTTGGTGATGGACAGGGAGGCCTGGCGTGCTGCAATTCATGGGGTCGCAAAGAGTCGGACACGACTGAGTGACTGAACTGAACTGAACTGAATGTCTTAAGACTTGCAAACAATGTGACCTTTGGGTTATGTTACTATTATATAAACATGTTTTAAAAAATAAAAATCTAGAGGCATCCCCTAAATTTGACATCCATGAACTGATATACTCATCTATATGTCTCTCTTAATATCTAGTTTTGAGGGAGATGGTGAGAACTCCCTAAGCTGTAAAGAGATCTGTCACTTGGAAAAGATCTTCTTTATTGTCAAGTTAACCTGTGTGTACATACAATGGTATCTTTTCTCTGGACTTGTGATTCTGGGAAAGTTAATTTTAATCTTACTGTTATTATCTGATATTATTGTTTCTTCTGGGATACACTGTATGCAGAAAATCAGTTTAGAACGTGCACCTTGTCTCCAAATGCTTTTGCTCATCCTTCTCTGTAAGCTATGGCTTTAATATCCTTCATCTTAACTCAGTGGTGCTGTTTAGCACTGGCAGTCCATTCATTTCTTTACATAAAATGCAAACAATTAACCAATAAGCTGAAGACCTCTCACTATACTGTAGGCAAGCCACAGATATCCTTAAAACAGAACTAACAGATGCACCCTTACATGCCACCAAGAACCCAAATAGGAGGCAGACACTCCACTTACTCTAAAACTGGAGTTTTAGAATGGAAATGATTACAATTAGCTTTGAAAACAAGTCCACACACTTGAAGTCCAAAAAAAAAAAAAAAAGTAGCATTTTGTGTAGAGCTTTCATTTTATTAACGAGGCAGTTGGCAAAGGAAATGGCTGTTTCCTGGTGCTGAAGATTAGGGAAAAGTTTGCAAGGACAGTTACAGTCTCTGTCAGGGTCAGTAAACTAATATATCTGGCAGTTGCCTTGTTTTTTAAATAAAGTTTTATTGGAAGACAGCCATGTCCATGGCAGAGTAGAGTAGTGAAGACTGTCTGGCCCGCAGAGTCTGAAGTATCTGTTACAGATCTGTCCTTTTATAGAACTGCTTGTGAACCCCTGTGGATGTAGGCACACCAACAAATATACATGCAGATACAAAAACACAGTATATGATGAAGACATCTCACAATTTTACTTTGGGTTGACTTGCAAGTAAAACATCTGAATATTAGATCTAAATTTTTTCTGTAAATAGAATAAATTTCTTAGCAAATTTTCAACCCTTGATGTGAGTTCCATGCTTCTCATCTTCCACGACAAAATATGACAAATTATGGCATTGAACTGGTTTCTAATATCCATGTTCCCTAGGCAATCCATCAAAGAATGAATCAAAACAGTGACTCGCTACTGTGGGATCTAAATGTCTAACTTTTCAGCTAGTGTCATCAACTTGAGATCTGAAGAGTCCAATCAAAAGCTTTTTGCTTCCTATGTGAACATTCCTAAATAACATTCAGTGTAGAAAACTGAAGTTTAACCTTTAACGTTTTTTTGTAGAAGCCAGCCTGCATGCATGTGCATGATAAGTTGCTTCCATCGTGTCCGACTCTTGGTGACCCCATGGACTGTAGCCTGCCAGGCTCCTCTGTCCATGGGATTCTCCAGGTGAGAATACTGAAGTGGGTTGCCAAGCCCTTCTTCAAGGGATCTTCCAGACCCAGGGATCAACCTGCATCTCTGGGTTGTCCTGCATTGGCAGGCAGTTTCTTTACCACTAGTGCCACCTGGGAAGCCCAGAAGTAAGCCTATCATTGAATAAATAATTGCAAACACCTACCATGCCAGGCACTGTACCAGATATCAGGGATGCAGCAGAGAAGGAGATGTGCATAGCCCCTGTCATGGGAGCTTAGTACTTAGTTCTAACAAAAGGTGGGGCTTCCGTTTAAAGGTGGGACTGGTTAGTGCACAAAGACAACACCAATACAATCCATAACTGCTGAGACTTCCAGAGCAATGGGAGATAGCTCTACTCCTGCTTAAAAGTGCCTGGTTCCATGAAACATCAAGAAGGAACCACATGTGAAACTAGTAGCCAAAATTTACAGTCAAGTTACACTGAGTCACACTGCTAAAGGAGAAGGCCTGCAGAATGGTTTACAATGTATTTATTAAAGAAAAAAAAAAAACATAGTCTGAACTGTATTTAAATAAGGAAGAAACTACATGTATGACTAAGTTAGTGTTAGCAATGTAAGAGTGAAGAGTTCTAATTATGTACAAAGAATGAAGTAAACAGAAACAGAGAAACCATTTAATTTGCTTTGTCAATTAACACCAAGAATAAGCCACTTATTAATATCAACTTCTAATCAGTGTCTCTTTGCAAACTTGTCCCATTTTTCAATACCACTTTTGCAGTGACTATAGTCTCCCTTCTTTAAGGTACTTAACTATCATCTACTGGAAAATATTCCTCATAAATGAGCAAATTGCACTGTGGGCAGCCTGGGCAACCATGCATGCCAGCTTCCTGATATGAACAGCGATGAAACTGAGCCAAATATGAGATTAATCAAGATAAGCAATTCAGAAAAGAACAGCTGGCATTTCAGAGACTGATGGTATAGCAAATGTAGTAAGTATGGAAATACTACATAGACACTATACTGATAGAAATTAGCTATTAAAATAATTATAATATAAAAACAATAAACAGAAGTCAGGAAATAAAGAAAGGATAGCATGAATTATCTCTTATAGAGGAAAGTAAATAAATACTCTAAAAACTTTAAGTATAGTCTTTTTTAAAAAATCTCCCATCTATGGTAGCCCCTAAAGATGTGTTAGCAATGTAAGAGTGAAGAGTTCTAATTATGTACAAAGAATGAAGTAAACAGAAACAGAGAAACCATTTAATTTGCTTTGTCAATTAACACCAAGAATAAGCCACTTATTAATATCAACTTCTAATCAGTGTCTCTTTGCAAACTTGTCCCATTTTTCAATACCACTTTTGCAGTGACTATAGTCTCCCTTCTTTAAGGTACTTAACTATCATCTACTGGAAAATATTCCTCATAAATGAGCAAATTGCACTGTGGGCAGCCTGGGCAACCATGCATGCCAGCTTCCTGATATGAACAGCGATGAAACTGAGCCAAATATGAGATTAATCAAGATAAGCAATTCAGAAAAGAACAGCTGGCATTTCAGAGACTGATGGTATAGCAAATGTAGTAAGTATGGAAATACTACATAGACACTATACTGATAGAAATTAGCTATTAAAATAATTATAATATAAAAACAATAAACAGAAGTCAGGAAATAAAGAAAGGATAGCATGAATTATCTCTTATAGAGGAAAGTAAATAAATACTCTAAAAACTTTAAGTATAGTCTTTTTTAAAAAATCTCCCATCTATGGTAGCCCCTAAAGATGTGTAGAGTGATGTTTCAGCTTTCGTCAAGACAATGTCTTGAGCCAATCTTTGTTCTTTATTTTAGCAAACTGATGCTCTGATTTCTGTGAACCCATTCATGAGAGATGGATCCATACAGGTCTGCTGACAAAATTAGGTGTCTGAGAATGCAGGAGGGGGCCATGGTAGGCACCATGATGACAAACACACCCCACACATTCTCCTGGAAGACAGCTAGCTGGTTTTTCCTGGCTATGCTCCAGTCCAACCACAAGCCTTTCCATTTGAAACTTCTGCATCACTATTAGCTCATTCTGTTCTTCCTTACAGCTTGTCCTGATGAGACGAGTTCAAAATATCTGCTTGTGATGTGGAGTTTATGAATAGATTTGAGTAGCAGGAATTTTGACTTCTGGTTATATTTTTGGATCTCCCTCACAATTTATCCCCAACTTCTCTAATCCTTTCAATATTTCTGGTAAATGGAAATTGCTAATGTGCCAGACTGGCTACTTGCTCACTAACCCTCTTTTGCTTTCTTCCCACACAAACAGTTTGACTACATTTCCCAGCCTCCTTTGCAATAGTGTGGCCACATGACTGAGTTCCGGCCAATAGGATGAGGAGGAAGTTATGTAGCCCATAAAGTCTCTAGGCTATCTCACAGAGAGCCCTGAAGAGGACTGCAAGAGCCTGGCCCAGGAGCCCGCAAATTTTTTCTTAAAGGGCCAGACAGTAAATATTTTAGGCTTGTGTCATACAGACCCTGTCACAACTCCTCAGTGCTACTGCTGCTGCTGCTGCTGCTAAGTCGCTTCAGTCGTGTCTGACGCTGTGCGACCCCATAGACGGCAGCCCACCAGGCTCCCCCATCCCTGGGATTCTCCAGGCAAGAACACTGGAGTGGGTTGCCCTTTCCTTCTCCAATGCATGAAAGTGAAAAGTCAAAGTGAAGTCACTCAGTCATGTCCAACTCTTAGTGACCTCATGGACTGCAGCCCACCAGGCTCCTCCGTCCATGGGGTTTTCCAGGCAAGAGTACTGGAGTGGGGTGCCATTGCATAGGCCAAAAGCAGCCATGAATAACATACAAAGAAATGGTCATGGCTATAAATAAAATTATATTTACAAAAATGGGAAGCTGGCTCACAGCTCATAGTTTTTGATCCTTGCTCCAGAGGATGTCAGAGCCACAAGATGGAAGGAATCTGGGTTCCTGAATGGCTGCCTGGTGAGCACTCCCTCCCACCCATGAAAGCACTTACTCTGATTTAGCAATACAGAAACCTCAGGAGACACTGTACTGAGTTTTCAGGCAGGGGGAACCAAGTCTAAACATTCATTACTCTCACTATTTGCTATTTCATGTGACACACTTTGAGGCCTCAGTGATGCTGGTTTCTCCAATTCTCTACTCACCCCTCATAGTTTAAAAAAAATAGGAAGTCGTTAAGGCTGCATCGGTTTTTAAATCTACCATTTATGATTGCATCAGGGATAACAAACTTAAAATTCACAGACTTTTAAGATGCTGTTCTTATGAAAAGAAATATAACTGGTCACATATGTGGGTATTTTTCTAAAGATATGCAGTATTGCTTTATGCTTATTGGCTGCAATAGGCTGGCATTGCCTGCCCCAGCTTTTCAAGTGCAGTTCCATTACTGAAATTGCTTACTGTCGCCAAGGATCAACAGGGTTGCTTGGCTGCAGATTCAGATCCATGGCTAACGAAAGATTCCACTCTTGATGCAATCTCTGCAAACTCTGGCACTGAAACTCAGATGTTAAGGATGCTTGAAATTGCTGGTCTATTCAAGTTGCAGTGGTTTGGAATCTCATACTTTGTATTAATCTGCCTGGTGATTTTTTGGTGTTCTTGTCACCTTTATTTATAAATAAAGATTTAAGAGCTGAACAGTGCTTGGAGCATAGCAGGCATAGAATACATAAACATTTGCTGAATGAAGTTCTTTTAAACTTAGTGCATAACAATATATTATTAAATTAGCCCTACATTCAGAGTTGTTAAACTTTTCTCGCCAAGTCTCCTATAACAACAACAACAAAACCAGTAAGAGAAACTGGCACATGTTGGGGGGTAATTTTTAGTGGCTGACAGAGAGGGTCAGGTTGAATCAGGGAGCTTGACACCTGTCCTCATAGGATGTAATCTGGATTGCTTGAATAGTCAGTCGACGATGTAAGAAACTTTTCTGATTACTTGTCAAAAATAACTCATGGCAATTACAAAAAATTAAGCTGGTTTAAAAATGAGACTAAAACATACCGATAAAGTTCTAAGTATGTTTGAAAATGAGACTAAAAATGTGTTTAAAATGTGGTTTAAAACGGACTAAAATGTACAGATAAACTTCTAAATATGACTTATAGGAATCACATTACCGAGAATAAAGTGGCCTTCTTGGACAAATGATTTTGAAAACTCTCCCTTTTTCAGTAGTGAATTTTTGGGTGGTATAAACATCTTCCTGATGTAAGTTTTATGAAGCCCTTAACCCTTCCTAAAATATTGCTCTTGCACTACAATCACCTGTAGCTTCATGCTGCTCCATTTGGGGAACGAGGTAAGCCAATGGACTAAATGGAGTATTTTTAAAGGGGACTTAGACTGTACAGTGTTCATTTTTTTCTCTATCAATTTTTTAATTTATTTTGATAAAGCTACAAAAATAATCACCTCTTATGAAGTTACTCTCAAGTTTAACCATTACAGTAATTCTATGGCAATATTAAGCCTTGATAAGGTAATAGCAAAATGAAGTGAAGTAATCCATTTTCTATTTTAAATATCAGGCAAAAGGGAATGTCCTGTATGTTCAACGCTGGCTACTTTTTTTTTCTTGCAGAATGTTCAGTACATAATGGCATATCATGAAAGAATGATTGATATTTTATTTTAACATTTGAATTATTTCAATTTATGGGTATCACCTAAAAATTCTACTGTAATGAAGGAATCAAGGAAGTCAGTTGAAAATGGCTGATATAATATTTTAAAAAATTTTATGCATGAGACCGAGTTCTGGCTTTTCAGATAAGGAATAAGAGAAATCTCAAACAAAATTGTTTAAAGCTGCATATCCATTTATAAAATCTGACTGTTTAAGAGCAGCATCCTAAAAATGGAATGAGAGAGAGATTACTAATTTTGAACTATACTTTCACTCAGAGAAATACATCACCACTGGTCACCATTCAAAAATTATGTAATGCCTTCAGAGGCTCCCTAAGGAACGTCTAATCACCTTGAAGCTTGGAGAGAATAAATAACTGGATCAGAACACTTTAATAAAGAGAAACCACGAGTTAAATCTAAGCTCCTTTGGCTTTGCAGTCCAAGCTCATTTTGCCACACCAGACTGCTGAATTCACGCCTGACACAGCAGACACTGAAGTAATCTTCCCACCCAGTTCATTTTCTCACCACCTGATATACTGTTTTCTTTCTTAAAGTCAAATATCAGCAGGCAACATAACTACTTTAAAAAGCAGCTGGGAAATTCAGCAAAGCACAGTGTGTATAGGTAGGTGGAGGGTGGCTTCACTGCCCAGAATTGGCTTCTGAAGAGCACATTCACATGTCCCACATGATCCAGCTTGCAGCCAATGTACCCTTATTTGTCTTGGGGTAAGTTATCAATTGGCCTCCTGCGGCAGGCAGAATAATGGACTCCCCAAAATGTACACATCCTAATCCCTGAAAGCTGTGAATATATTACCTTACATGGTAAAAGGGGCTTTGCATATGTGATAAAGTTAAGCATTTTGAGATGGTGACATTATTCTGGATTATTTGGGTGGGTCCAATATAATCACATGAGTCCTTATAAGGGACACAGGAATGGCAGAGTCAGATCTGAAAATGCTACAGTGCTGGATTTGAAGATGGAGTAAGGAGCCACGAGCCAAAGAATGCAGGTAGCCTCCAGAAGCTGGAAAGGACAAGGAAACAGATTCTCCCCTAGAGTTTCCAGAAACTACACAGCTCTGCTAACTCTTGATTTCAACTGGTGAGACTTCTGACCTTCACTGAAGTGAAAGTGTTAGTTGCTCAGCCATGTCCAGCTCTTTGTGACCACATGGACTGTAACCTGCCAGCCTCCTCTGTCCATAGAATTCTCCAGGCAAGAATACTGGAGTAGGTTGCCATTCCCTTCTCCAGGGAATCTTCCCAATCTAGGGATCAAATGCAGGTCTCCTGCATTGCAAAAAGATTCTTTACTGTTTGATCCACCAGTGAAATCTCTGACCTCTAGAACTGTAAGGTAATAAATCTGTGTTGTTTTTAGCTACTAAGTACATGCTAATTTGTTACAGCCATCATAGGGATACTCCTTCAGTTTCANTCCTGCATTGCAAAAAGATTCTTTACTGTTTGATCCACCAGTGAAATCTCTGACCTCTAGAACTGTAAGGTAATAAATCTGTGTTGTTTTTAGCTACTAAGTACATGCTAATTTGTTACAGCCATCATAGGGATACTCCTTCAGTTTCAAAAGTGTTTTTATGTTCAGTAAATAAGGGGATAGAGCTCATAACTGGTCAAGCTTTGACCTTGAAAAGCTATGACACCATCAACTTGAAACCTTCTCATGTGAATCTCTTCCTAGGTTTGGTTTTAGGGAATCTCTGAGGTCCAGCATAGCTCATCTCCTGTAATTTCCAAGGATTGCTATGGATTTAGTGTTCTGGATTCCATAGTGTTGATGTAATAAAGAAGAGAAATATGACCACTTCTCAAAATCTCATAAAATTAGAGTCTTAAAGAGCTTTATACCATGTAGACAGCCTAATTCAGAGTTAAGTCCTTTGCTTCCTTGAGATGTGGGGCTTTATTGCCCAGTCAGCACAAGAGGCAGAGAAGCTGCAGACAGTGGACCGTGGGTGGGGAAGGGAATGGATTTTTTCCAAGGATGGAAAGCAAGGAAAAAGCAGATAATCAATGTTGGGCAGGAGAGCTTCATTTAATTATTTAGTTCTGTCTGGGTAAGCAACATCTGTGAGCAAAAAGCCCTCCTCTCTCAACTGGTAGATATTTATAACCGGACAAGAATTTGTTCAAAGACATCATGATGAGCTGAAAGAAGAAACTCTAACTGCAGACTGTAGTAAAACTAAATGAGATCCCAGAGGTCACGGGTTAATCATCAGAACTGAAGAGTGAGTCCCCTCCACAGCAACCATCTCACATTCTTTTTTTTTTTTTTTTAATGGAGGCTATTTACAATATTGTGGTGGTTTCTGCCATACAATGACATGAATCAGCCATGGGTGTACATGTGTTCCCCATCCTGAACCCCCCTACCACCCATCTCACATTCTTGTCCCACTTCCTCCAGTGAGGGTAACTCCCAAGACACTTTATTCCACTTTCAGATGACTAACTGTTAACAAGGTCTCTTTCTGTTTCACTATAATCTTATAAACGTCACCCTCTGGTCCTGGTGCCATTTGCTTGCAGCCACATACAGTAATTCTGAACAAGTGACTCTTAGTTCTGGTTACACACCAAGATCAATTGTTCAGTCACTCAGTCATGTCTAACTCTTTGTGACCCTATGGGCTGCAGCCCGCCAGGCTTTCTTGTCCTTCACTATCTCCCAGAGTTCGCTCAAACTCATGTTATCCAACCATCTCAGTTGGGGGGGGGTCTTCAAAATTTTAATGGCTGCACTGCCAACCACCAAAATATAGAATCAATGAGTGGGATCCAAGCGTTAGTATTTAAAAAACTCTTCAGGTGATTCCAATGTGTAATCAAGGTTGAGGGGTACTACTTTAAGCTCTCTTCAACATTACACTCTGAGAAGGCAATGGCCCCCCACTCCAGTACTCTTGCCTGGAAAATCCCATGGATGAAGGAGCCTGGTGGGCCGCAGTCCATGGGGTCGCGAAGAGTCAGACACGACTGAGCGACTTCACTTTCACTTTTCACTTTCATGCACTGGAGAAGGAAATGGCAACCCACTCCAGTGTTCTTGCCTGGAGAATCCCAGGGACGGGGGAGCCTGGTGGGGTGCTGTCTATGGGGTCACACAGCGTCGGACACGACTGAAGCGACTTAGCAGCAGCAGCAGCAGCAACACTACACTCTAAATAAAGACACCTGAGCTGAAATGAATCTTCTCTTCCTTAGACTGTGGCTTTCAATCATCTCCTTAGGGCAGACACTGTGAGGCAACTGGCAGTTATTACTAAACCCTGGAGAGGAGTGGTATCCGAAACCACCTGGGAAGACTTGGTGGCCCAAAGGCCGTGGTGGGCTTGAATTGGTTCCTTTCGTGGTTTTAAAAGTATGTGTGTGTGTGTGCTAAAATGCTTCAGTTGTGTCTGACTCTTTGAGACCCTATGGACTGTAACCCAACAGGCTCCTCTGTCCATGGGATTCTCCAGGCAAGAATACTGGAGTGGGCTGCCATGCCCTGCTCCAGGGGATCTTCCCAGCCCAGGGATCGAACCCACCTCTCTTAAGTCTTCTGCATTGGCAGGTGGGTTCTTTACCACTAGCACCACGTGGGAAGCCCCTTAAAAGTATAACAGATAGATAAATTGGAATTCATCAAAATTAAAAACTTTTGTGCTTCCAAGGACACTAACAAGAAAATGAAAAGACAACCACAGAGTGGGAGAACCATAAGCCCAGTAATTGTACTCCTGGGTGTTTATTTCAGAGAAATGAAAACTTTGTTCACACAAGAAGTTGTACATGAGTGTTCAGGGCAGCTTTATATGTAATAGCCTCAAACAGAAAAAAACCCAGAGTCTTTCACTGAGTCGGTGGTTAAATAAATTTTGGTATAACTGTGCCATGGACTAGTACTCAGCAATAAAATAGAATGAGCTACTGATAGAGATATCTGGATGAATCTTCAGATGATTATGCTGAAAAGTTATGCTGTGAAAAGAGTCGATCCCCAAAGGTTACATACTGTATTATTCCATTTACATGCCATTCTCGAAGTGACAAATTTAGAGAAATGGAGAATAAATTAGTGGTTTCAAGGTGTTAATGAGATGAGTGAACACTAAAAGTAGGTATGGTTATAAAAAGGCAATAAGGACACTTGGTGGGGATGGAAATGTTCTGTTTCTTAACTGGGTCAGTGTTAATATCCTGATAGTATATCACAGTTTTGCAAGATGTTACCAATGAGAGAAACTAGATGAAGGGTAAATGGGAACTCTCGTATTATTTCTTAAAACTTGTAGATTAAAAATTGTGAATCTATAACTTTGTCTTGAAAGTTTGATTTTTAAAAAAAAACAATAGGAGTGAATTTTAAGAGAAAATACCTATTATGTTGAACCAGTTTTGTCTTAAGGGAATTTATCTGTTAAACTGTAACCAAATACATGTGTATAGTGCAAAGCATTAAGAATTAAAAAACGTCTATGACTCCTCCAAATTGGTGAATCCAAGAATATCATTTTCAGATAACACAGGTTCCCTTCTGATGGCATGGTGAGAGGCACTACCTGACTTCCTCTTCCCCGAGTTACTTCTCCTAAGTTAGCAGTAACATAAATGCTAAGTGGAGAAGAGGGACGTTGAAGAATGCGAATTTACCTGGTTCATCAGCCTTCTCAGTTCCTGATGTTTGTTTATATAGAGAGCCCCACGTCTAAGCAAATGAAGTGAGGCGTGAGGAGTGACAGACTCGAACAGGCACAAACACTATTCAGGCACCCCTTTGAGGTATTTGCTCTCACGTTCAGAGAACATCAGCCTCACTGGCAGCAGACTCCCCCGGAAGACTGCCAGATGCTGATTCTGCCGCCCCGGGGCTGTGGACCAGGAATCTGCATTTCTAGCAGTTTCCCCTGGTGAAAACAGACTTTCTGAGCACCGCCATGAGGGACGCTGAGAGCTGAGCCGGGTCTGGAGTGCCCAAGAGCTGACCGCAGGCCTGCTTCGGTCATCTTCCTTTAAGGACGATGAAAGAGATTCTCCTAGTTCAAGAGTTGATAAAGAGGATTACAGGAAGAAGTGCTGAGACTGGAACTCGAGCTGAGGAATGGAGTGGACGCAGACGCTTAGTTGTAGAGGAGAGAAACGAGAGCCACTGCGCTGGGCTGGTGAGACCCCGGCTTGGGGTGTTTGGGGGGATTCTGAGGGAAAGGGGTTCTCCCAGCACTGTGGTGGGGAGCAGGAGGAGGAACATGCTGTGATTTCGCTTTTTCCCCTTACGTGGACCAGGGTGCACTCAGGACTTAGAGACTGCACCCTGCAGAGAAAACGAATTACCACGTTTATCAATGCTATCCAACAATACAGTTTCTTGAAGCTGCCATTGTTGCCTCAAGGCTGGGCAGAAGGGTCCATGTAAAGCAGCAACTCAGCATTTTATCTCTATCTGCTGCCACGGCCGCTTTCTCCACCTCTCCTCTTCCAGATCTGCTTCTGTTCCTTCCAGCTGTCAACCTTGTAGGTGACCTCCTTTCCACCTGTGTCTGCTCTTCCTGGTCTGTTTCTTGGCTATGATTTGGCTTCAGTTCAGTTCAGTTCAGTTCCTTCACTCAGTCGTGTCCGACTCTTTGCGACCCCATGAATCGCAGCACGCCAGGCCTCCCTGTTCATCACCATCTCCCGGAGTTCACTCAGACTCACATCCATCGAGTCTGTGATGCCATCCAGCCATCTCATCCTCGGTCGTCCCCTTCTCCTCCTGCCCCCGATCCCTCCCAGCATCAGAGTCTCTTCCAATGAGTCAACTCTTTGCATGAGGTGGCCAAAGTACTGGCTTAGCACGGTAATATTTCTGATGATTTGCTTCTGCTGTTTTGCCTCCAGACCTCTCAAGTATATACTCGCTCCAGTTCAGCACTTCTCTGGGAACCTCTCAACCCACTGTGACCTAACTGAAGATGCCCTGCCAACTAAGATGCCCCCTCCACTGGCCAAACCCATGAGAAGATGATACTAACTATAATGCCGCTAATGAGGCCATAGCAATGCCTCTTTCCTGCTGCCTCCTCTTTCCTTCTGCCTGTCCTAGTTTCGTCTATGTGCTGGATGTCCCGTGCATGCTTGCTAAGTCACTTCAGTAGTGTCCGACTCTTTGCGACCTGATGGACTGTAGCCCACCAGGCTCCTCTGTCCATGGGATTCTTCAGGTAAGAACACTGGAATAGGTTGCCATTTTCTTCCCCAGGGGATCTTCCCAACCCAGGGATCAAACCCAAGTTTCTTACGTCTCTTGCATTGGCAGACAGGTTCTTTAAAACTAGTGCCACCTGGGAAGCCCTTGGGTATCCCATACTTGTCCTTTTTCACACTTGTCATAATCCCCATTGGCTAGTTATCGGACTAGTTAAGGAATGGCAAGTGGGTCTCTTCTCATATACCAGTTCTAGTCAGTTGTTAATGAATCAGTTAGTATAGCATTTAAAAAACAGCATCTGATAGCCTAGCTCGGGAGACCATAACCAGTCAGTCATGCTTGTCTTGGCTGAGGATATGGGTAGAGTCTTACACTTGAAGAGACTGCTATCTTTGGACTAAATGATTTCTTCTTTCCTTTAGGGCTCATATATTAACTGCAACTGCTTTGTAGTATCTCTTTGCATTCCTTTACTGAAACCCTGGTCTTTTAATAAAGAAACTATTTTGAATGCATTAGCATTTTCCATTCATATTTACTATGAAAGTATATGCAAAATAGAAACTGCAAGAACTGTGTCTTTTCTCCAAAGAGAATACATTCCTCAGGTGTCTCTGGCAGAATCCATTTGGCAGTTATAGTTTGGGAACTGGATGTCTTCCAAGCTTTAGGTTGGAAAAGGAGTAAGCTTCTGGGGTGAACGATGTCAGAAAAGCTGTCCCCCATGATTTGCAAGCCCTTCCCTCTATGGCTGTTTCTTATCTTTCATTATCAGATGTCACAGTTACTAGTCTCTCATAACAAAATGTTGCCTCTGTCTTATGTGAGTGAAAGTTGCTCAGTTGTGTCCAACTCTTTGCAACCCCATAGACTAGCCCAATAGGTTCCTCTGTCGTGGAATTCTCTAGGCAAGAATATTGGAGTGGGTTGCCATTTCCTTCTCCAGGGGATCTTCCCAACCCAGGGATGGAACTCAGGTCTCCTGCATNTGTGAGTGAAAGTTGCTCAGTTGTGTCCAACTCTTTGCAACCCCATAGACTAGCCCAATAGGTTCCTCTGTCGTGGAATTCTCTAGGCAAGAATATTGGAGTGGGTTGCCATTTCCTTCTCCAGGGGATCTTCCCAACCCAGGGATGGAACTCAGGTCTCCTGCATTGCAGGCAGCTTCTTTTCCATCTGAGACACTTGGAATGTAAACACCCAGGTCATGGGGGTCAGCACACAGAAGTGCAGTCCCTCTTGATGCAAAATTGCAGAATTAGGGCAATTCCACTGCAGAGCATTCCTACCTATACCTGTTCTTTCCTACAGAGAATCATCTTCAGGCAGGAGCACTGATTCAACTTACCTTGTAATGGAAGAGAAACAACCCGCAGAACAAGCTGTACAGATCTGCGGTGAGCAGGGAGAGGTTGACCGACGTGGCGCTGGTTTTCTTTATGACCACGGGCATGAAGCTGTAGAGACCAAACATGCAGGCGCTAAAGCCGACGTAGAGCAGTCCTGGAGGGAGACGAAAGACAAGTGATATCATAGCCTCCTCCGGGGCCTCAGTGGAGCCACAGTGGGTGAAGGGAGGGGAACAGCAACCCCCCCCACCTCCATTTTACTCTCACACAGGAGTTTTTCTTTCACTCTGTCAATTGATGTTTTTTATTGGGTAATACATAGCTAAAACATAAAACAAGAAGTGAAAACCTGCATGTGGAACAAGATCTATATGCTTCTCACACACATCTGATGTTTCGCCTCTGCTCTGAAGGAGAGCAGCTACAATCAGAAATAGGGTCAAGGCTTCTAAATTCTATTTCTGGTTGTGCTGTAGTTACTTTCTTGTACCCATGTCTTTTAGAACTTTTTCACTTCTTTTTTATTTGCAACATAGGAACAAAACTACTTGGTACCATGCATTGCTCACAACAATGAATAACTGCATAATCCTTAAAATGAAAGCGCTTACATGTCAAAGAGATGTGGACTAAGTCACAGTACTGAACTAAAGTCGTAACTGTGTGATCTTGGATAGATCACTTCACATGAGCTGTCAGTTTCTTCCAGATTTCTGAATCCTGCTTAGCACTCCTCCTGAAACCAGAGTCCTATTCCACCATCACTTTTCCTAGCATATGTGCGCTCTCACACGTAGGCTCTGCTCTCTTATAAATAGGTAAATGCTCTGCAGGCCATCAAATAATTAAGTTTTGCAAAACAGAAAGATTAAAAAAATGCCCTTTTGCTACATGATTAGTCCCTCAAACTCTGAAATTCTCTCACTCTAATTATAACTCAATACACAATTGTTAATTCTAACCCCATAAGTACATAATTTTGTTCAGTCCAAAGAAGATTATGGCTAAATCTAGGGTTTGGTTCATCATTTCCTCGATGTTGATACAACACAAATGCAGAAAAATTATGCTCATTTCTCTATAAAAGAATAAGGCATAGAATAAGCACAAGTATTACAACTCAGTGGATCTTTGGGCATTTTTATATAATATTAAATAAAAGATCCAGCCTATCCAAGGGAACCTTGATGACATGTCTGGCTTAAGCTGTAGGCAGATCACTTTCTTTGAATCCTGTGAATTTTGGAAGATTTCGCAGATACTGGACACCCAGTCCCTTTGACCATGAAGAACAGTGATCCCTCCAAAGAGAAATTTGGTTTCCCCATATGGAAAGTATTTAAGGTCATCAATTATTATTCTACATGTTTCTGATATTAAGTTTAAGGATAGCCATGTCACATCCATATAAAAATATTAAGTAAGCAAACTCAGTACAACAGCCCCCTCTAGTGTGGTGGAAATACCCTAAGAGGAAACTAGAATAATCACTTTTCTATTAAAAATTGTTCAGTAAATTATACAAGTCCTCTTGTGGAAATTCTGTCACAGTCATGTCAGATGGCTTTTGACTCTCTGTCTGAAGCTTTAATTCCCTAAAATTGGTCAGTTTTCCTGTACTTGGGTTTCATGCTATTTATAATTCATTTTCCTTTTAAACAAGTTACTAAAAGGGCAGTATTAAATAACCTATGATTAATACATGAAAAGACATAAAAATTAATTCAGTATTCCTGTAAGGAATCTGAGATGAACAGACTAGACTGGGGATAAGATATACCCTTAAATCTACTAAAAGTAATCAAGTTTGATTAAAATATAGTCCAGGAACCAGCACCCCGCCCCCCACCCCCACCACCACTTTTTAAAATTTAGATTATACATGACTGGGTTAGGAAGTTCAACAGTCCTACCTTCCCATCTGAAGAAGGCAATGGCACCCCGCTCCAGTACTCTTGCCTGGAAAATCCCATGGATGGAGGAGCCTGGTAGGCTGTAGTCCATCGGGTCGCTAAGAGTCGGGCACGACTGAGCAACTTCACTTTCACTTTTCACTTTCATGCATTGGAGAAGGAAATGGCAACCCACTCCAGTATTCTTGCCTGGAGAATCCCAGGGATGGGGGAGCCTGGTGGGCTGCCGTCTATGGGGTCACACAGAGTCGGACATGACTGAAATGACTTAGCAGCAGCAGGAGCACCCTCCCATCACCTGACCTAGTGTTGATATACTGTGAACTCTCACATGTGAGATCTGATGTTGTATATTCAATTATTCAACCATGTATTCACTGCATACCTACTGTGTTCTAGGAACTCTGCTATGGGCTAGCATGCAATGGGAAAAAGGATAGACAAGAAACAGAACTGATACTAGTGCTATGAAGCAAGAAAAGGGTTGCTTATGGGGAATTACAGGGGCATTGCTTTTGGAAAGGTGGAAACAGCATTGACTTTAAATGCTGAAAGACTAGAAGGAGATGGCCAGGGGAAAAATAATTTAGGCAGGGAGACCTACAAAGGAAAAGACCCTAATGGTTTACAGGAGCTGCAAGAGGCCAGAATATCTGAGCAGGATGAACAGACTGAGGCAGTGATAAGAGAGGAGACTGGAAAATTAGGCAGGGGGTGGATTATGTGGGGCCTTGTAGGTCTTGGAAGGAAGTCGACATCTTATTCTAGTTGTAATGGGAAGCCATTGAGGAATTTGTAGCAGAAGGCTAACTTGTATTCTGACCTACCTTTCTAAAAGATGGCTTTAGATATGCATGGAGAAGGGACTGAAGGAGAGAAGCTGTGAGGAAACCAGTGAGGAGCACAGGGTCTCAGTCCAGGCAAGAGATGCTGGTGGTTTTGCTCGGAGTGGCAGTGGAGGTGAAGGGAAGTGGCCGGTTTATGAAGGTTCCACATGCCCTGCTGGTAGACCGGATGTGTTGTGGTTGCTGTTCAGTTGCTAAGTTGTGTCTGACTGTTTTGTGACCCCTATAGCCTGCCAGGCTCCTCTATCCATGGGATTTCCCAGCAAGAATACTGGCATGGGTTGCCGTTTCCTCCTCCAAGGGATCTTCCTGACTCAGAGACTGAACCCAAGTCTTCTGCATTGCATTGCTTAGACATGCAGGCAGATTCTTCACTGCTGAGCTGCCGGGGTAGCCTAAAATCTTTCTACTCGATTTTACAACCTTTCAGAGTAGCTGTTCAGAACCATTTGTATTCTCCCAAGACTTTCCTGGTGGTCCAGACTGGATGTATGTAGTGAGAAAAAGGAGAGCATCAGAGATACCCATGGGTTCATGTGGTGGTGGTGGTTTGGTTGCTAAGTCGTGTTTGACTCTCACGACCCCATGGACTGTAGCCTGACAGGCTCCTCTGTCCATGGGATTCTCCAGGCAAGAATAACTGGACTGGATTGCCATTCCCTTCTCCAAGGGATCTTCTCGACCTGGGACTCGAACCTGGGTCTCCTGCATGGTAGGCAGATTGTTTACGAAGCGACCTACAATGGGTTCATGTGAATTCTGGCTAATTAGAAGCTGACACTGAATTTTGACACCATTTACTGAGTTGCAGAGAACTGAGCAGGAGGACCAGGTTTTCAGGGGAAATACAAAGCTCCAGTTTGAACATGTTAAGTTTGAGATGCTTGTGCATCATCCTAAAAGATTTGTCCGGTAGGGAGTGGATTTATAATTGGTAGCTCAGAGAAAAGAGTGTGACTTTACAAGCAAACTGGTGAGCCAAGGAGTGGAGGAAAACAGACAAACAGCAGAGTTCATTCTACTCACCAGGCTACCTTGAGATTCTCCAAGCTTAAATACTTAAACATCCTAAACTTACTCTTTTAAAAGGCAGAAACTAAATTTAGGGGGGTGGGAGTAAAATGCAAACACCATCACATTTAATCACTTTGCTGGGTCAACCAGCGTTTCTGTGTGTGGTTATCCTGTCAGCCAAATGAGCACAAGATTGACAGTGGGCATGTTGTGTTGCTGCAATTTGCTGATTTTTTCTTCTCAGATAAAAAATTAACTAGTTAATGGACATTAGTGATGCATCCGAAGGCCCAACTTGCTGTCCTTATGGGATTTTTCAAGCACTCGATCGACATGATCAAACAAACTGAATTACTTTTGACTGATAAACACAGGATGGGTACAATAACTACATTTTCAGACAAAGTATATGTATGAGCGCTTCTTTTTGGAAATGTTTTCTCTCTCACTAAAGACAGGATTTGGTAATTCTTGTCCTCATGTGCTAAAGAGATTTAAGCTAGAGAAACCGGGAAGAATAGCATCAGCTAAGACTAAGTACTTGCTATGTGTCACGTACTTTAGGTACATTAATCTCCACAACAGTGTAACACCATTGCTATTGTTACCCTCTTTACACACGTGAGGAAATAGGCTCGTTGAGTGTATCGGTTAATAAACACAGGCCACAGCAGGTTCAACAGAGGAAATACAATATGGGGTACAAGTTATAAAGGAGTTTGAATGGGCGCTGGGGAAAGAAGGATGGTAAGACAACCCAGACATTAGCAATGGGAGTAAATTATTCATATCCCTGGGGCCAGAGAGGTCCAGGGAGGAGGCCATGTTATCAGAGGTCAGAAGTCAGGGAGGCCCAGCAAAGGTGTAATCAGAGGACACTCGGCCACTTCTAGAGACTTGACCTGAAACAGGGAGACATCCTGGTTGCTTTCTTCCTCCCACGCTCCAGTCTCCTTCTGTTGCCTCCCAGGGGCCAATCTGCTGCTGCTGCTGCTGCTGTCGCTTCAGTCGTGTCTGACTGTCTGCGACCCCACAGATGACAGCCCACCAGGCTCCCCCGTCCCTGGGATTCTCCAGGCAAGAACACTGGAATGGGTTGCCATTTGGAGGACACTCGGCCACTTCTAGAGACTTGACCTGAAACAGGGAGACACATCCTGGTTGCTTTCTTCCTCCCACGCTCCAGTCTCCTTCTATTGCCTCCCAGGGGCCAATCTGCTGCTGCTGCTGCTGCTGTCGCTTCAGTTGTGTCTGACTGTCTGCGACCCCACAGACGGCAGCCCACCAGGCTCCCCCGTCCCTGGGGTTCTCCAGGCAAGAACACTGGAATGGGTTGCCATTTCCTTCTCCAATGCAGGAAAGTGAAAAGTGAAAGGGAAGTCACTCAGTCGTGTCTGACTCTTAGCGACCCCATGGACTGCAGCCCACCAGGCTCCTCTGTCCATGGGATTTTTCAGGCAAGAGTACTGGAGTGGGGTGCCATTGCCTTCTCTGAGTGGCCAATCTAGCTGAAGTCAATTAACATGCCAGCCTGGGAGGCACTGTTTGCATGGGTCAGTCTCTGCAGTGCAGAGCAGAGTAAGGGTAAGAAACAAATCTGTGAGTAGACAGGCAAAAGACAAGCTTATAGAGGTCGAGTAGCTCACCTTCAGGTCACTCAGGCTGCCTGACTTTAAATTCTGAGTGCATACTACTAACCTATATTGTTTAATTATTATGAAGAGAAATAGGACTTGGATGAAGCATTCTATTTGACTGTAATGAGCATCTCATTTTATATGGGATATATACAGAATGCATTGTTATGCATGATATAGCATGTGATATGGGATATACGTGTTTATTTGTAATGGATATTGCATATACATGTATATAGTATATGTCTGTGTTTGCTGCATATATTTTATCTCATCATTTTCTTTGGGATCCCACTGGTATTCTGTCACTTTCCTTTGACTAGACTAGATTTTTTAAAATATCATTTTTAATTCTTAAAAATAAAGGCAAAGTAAGACAATATCAGGACATATGTACTAAGGTGCCAGGCTGGGGGGCTGACTCAGAGGGTGCAATTAGTCCCACCACAGGCAGCCATGAGCCCAGTGAAGCAGCTTTAGTTCCCCAGCCTCCAGTTCAGCATCAGCAAAAAGAAAGGCTACACTATTCTTAATGATATTTAAGGTTTTTTCTGCTTTGTGGTCCCATTACTGCATCTTCAGGGAAAGGTCAAATCTCTTGTCCTGGTCTCCAGGACAAAATCGAAACCAAAGCAATCTTCGCCCATGGCAAGAAAAATGAAGCCCCAGGGGCTTCCCTCGTAGCTCAGTCGGTAAAGAATCTGCCTGCAATGCAGGAATCTGCCTGCAGTGCAGGAGACCTAGGTTCAATTCCTGGGTCTGGAAGATCCCCTGGAGAAGGAAACGACAACCCACTGCAGTATTCTTGCCTGGAGAATCCCACGGACAGAGGAGCCAGGCAGGCTACGGTCCATGGGGTCGCAAGAGTCAGACACGACTTAGCAACTAAACCGCCACCGGCACCAGCACACCATAAATCGGTACTGGGTGATCCGTCTCTCATGTTCCCTTCCTTTGACAGTGGACTTGCACATCAGCTAACACTTGTCCGTCAACACAATGGCAAATGGGATAAAGGGAATGCTTAAGCTAATTCTTAGATTTCACACACGCCTACTCCACTGGAGACCATGTTAGCTCTCTACATTTCACTTGAGTTTCATGATTACATAACCAGCCCCAGGCTTTCTGTTCAATAGAGTAAAATAAGGAAATAAAAACAAAGACCATCAAAGACTGCTATCTTCTTGCTTTTAATTACTCTCTGTATCTTGCAATTGGTCAATGTTATTAGAAAATATCAGAAGCTGTTAAAAAATGCTTTCCGAATCCAGAAAATATAAAACATATTTACTATCCCATTTGATCCACAGAACAAAAAATGTTTTTACTTTGGTAAAATGGCAACCATAGGAGCTGTGTAAGAGACTGTGATGGGATCACTGGCCGGAGACAGAGTCTTAGATCTTGGTCTGTCAACTAAGGCACACTGATCAGAGATTGGCATGCTAGGGTGACTTCCTACAGCATGTGGGCAGGCCTTGACGGGAGGTCCATCCCCCTGGGTGTCTCGCTGCCTCCAGGGCCCATGAGTTGCAGTAGCTGCTATGCCATCGCCTGGCTTCCCAGAAAGAAATGTCAAAGCCAAGCCTGAGCCCCATGCCCTGCTTCCACTGTTCTTCCTAATGTCTACATTTTTGTAAGCTGAGAGACAGCAAGACAAGCCCGTCTCCTTGGCTTGCCATTCAAGCATCCACTCATTTAAAAAAACACTTGTTCATTAAATTTTGTGTGCCTAGAACTGAGCTCGGAGAAGGCAATGGCACCCCACTCCAGTACTTTTGCCTGGAAAATCCCATGGATGGAGAAGCCTGGTAGGCTGCAGTCCATGGGGTCGCTGAGAGTTGGACACGACCCAGTGACTTCACTTTTACTTTTCACCTTCATGCATTGGAGAAGGAAATGGCAACCGACTCCAGTGTTCTTGCCTGGAGAATCCCAGGGACGGGGGAGCCTGGTGGGCTGCCGTCTATGGGGTCGCACAGAGTCAGACACGACTGAAGTGACTTAGCAGCAGCAGCAGCAGCAGCAGCAGAACTGAGCTAAGCACTAGAAGCGTGTAGCAGGTCAGGATGAGGTAGGAGGACAAAGATGACCCTTATCCACACTTCAGAAAGAAAAGATGAATATTTGGTTCCTTTTCTAGACCATCTGAGACTCATTTCTAATCAGGAAAATGAAACAAACGGCTCTATAATGTGTTCCTTTTACACGGCCCTTCATCGTCTTGGACCAGGGAACTGACATTTTCATGGCAATACGAGAGCTCAGTGTGCTCTGATGACACATTTAACTAACACTGAATTATAATAGAGCCTTGGTGGACATGCACATGACATCTGCATAATTGGAGGACAAATTGTTTTTTATTAGTGCTACTACTATTAATATAAAATTAATTTATGCTCATGGACCTCTGCATGTGAAGTGTTATCAAGCACGGCTGACGTTTTGGCTCTGAGACTCACAGAGGCCGTGAGGCTGTAACCTGCAGCTGGCTTCCCTTCTCAGCCGCCTTCCTCTCCTCCCTACAATCCCTTCTCTTTATTGACTTTCATTTAACTGTGTCATTTCACAGCAAAACTCGAGAGAAATTAAACGGCCGGACTGTGACGGACACAAGGGCTGGGGAGCCCCTGAAGTCACTAGAGAGAATCCCAGGGGAGTTCTGAAGTGCCTGCTGTGTCTTCAGAGGGAATCTGTCAGCAGCAAGTCAACCCTGGACGCTTCAGGGCCAGAGGCAGGTAAATGGTGCAGGGAGCTTTATGTCTCTGTTGTCCTTGATCAGAGAAGCAGAATTTGACGGGAGCCATCCCCTTGTAGCTCAGTCGGTAAAGGATCTGCCTGTAATGCAGGAGACCTGAGTTGGTGTTCCTGGGTCGGGAAGATCCCCTGGAGAAGAAAATGCCAACCCACTCCAGTACTCTTGCCTGGAGAATCCCCATGGACAGAGGAGCCTGGCGGGCTACAGGCCATGGGGTCGTAAGAGTCAGACATGACTTAGCAGCTAAACCACCACCACCATCACTGTTAGTTCTGTGAAAGCCCATGTAAGCTGGGGACGGCTCGAACAGTCCGCTTCGGAGTGGCGAACCACCTGTATTTTCACTTCCCATTTGCGTTCATCAGGCATGCATTTTCCAAGCACCCTCATAAGCCAACCGCCGTGCTCAGTCCTGGAACCCAAGTATCTCGCTATAGACACTGAGGGGAGGTTTCAGGGCTGCCTCCCTGGCATTTGAGGGTGGGAAATGTCAGTCCCTTCCAAGGCTTGCTGAGTGATCATTATCATAGCATCACCGAGGATCTTAACTCTTCGTCCTAATTTTTTTTATAAGAGAAAAGTGACTTTCGAAACAGGTGGCACATAGCTGCCCTGGATGACTGAAGGAGCTCAAAGCGTGTCTGGTATTTTCCACTGAGTCCATCTGGAGATCAATTAACCATGTCTTCTGAGCAAATGACTCCCTTCTGAAAAGGTTTTTATGGGTTCAGAATGCCCATTGCATTGTTTCCTTTTGTGCCTCTTTTCTTTGTTCAGTTCAGTTCTTTTTCCCTTTAGTAAAGTGTCACTTTTTAATGATCACATCAGTTTTGTGTTTCTCAGCTAGAACAAACTGCTGTCATTTGCGTCTCACCAGCACCTCGGGGCATTTTTCTTTCTGGTCTTTAACCTAAAAACACATTTCTGTGTCTACACTAATGGCATCTTGACGATGATAATGGGCTCAGTTAAGAAACATTATGAATCATACAGTTCAGGCTCCTCTAGTGGGTGAGAGTCCCCAGATTGACAAGGGTGGTTTCATTTTCTCTTGCCCCCCTGCAGTCTAAGTCCTTTCCCGGTCGGTGCCTCACCACCACCCCAGTCACTCTGCAAAGGTTATTTTCCTGGTTTACTAAAAACAGCATCTCAGGCGAGCAAACCCCTTACCTATTTGCCAGTCCCAGGGCACCTTCAACAGCTCCTTGTGCTCCATTATCGCTCTGTGGATTGAAAGAAAGCAGAGCTGATGAGCAACGCAGCCTTCTTTTGCCATCGTTGTTGTTCACTAACCAGATTTACACAAATCGTGAAGCAATCAATTGAATTCCAAAAATAACTTTGATCACACAGAGGCTAGTTTCATTAGGTAGCTCAGCCCAAGATTGGTTCCCGCAGACCCACCACCGTCCTTCTCAGCCAGTCTGCCTCCTAGCTTTCACTTCTCGCTCAGATGCTTTCTCAAAAGCACATGGTGAGTGAGATTTGAAAATCTCTGGGCTTGCAGGTTTAATCAGTTTTCCGACTGATCACTCTCCAGGGCCGTGTTTCTCAAACTTAAATGTACAAAAATACCACCTGGAGAGGGTGTTAAAAAAAGTTTCCTGGGGACTTCCCCGGGGGTCCAGTGGTTAAGAATCTGCCTTGTAATGCAAGGGATGCAAGTTTGATCCCTGGCCAGGGAATTAAGATCCCACATGCAACTGAGCCTGTGTGCCACAAGGAAGATCCAATGCAGCCAAAATTAAAATAAATATTAAGCCCTAAAAATGTCTGAAAAATTTAAAAAAAAAAAAAACAAAAAAAAACACAGTTTCCTGGACCCCACCCCTCCAGAGGCTGATTCAGTAATCAGAGTGGGGCCCTTGGATGTGCATTTTGGACAAGTTCCCACGTGTTGCTAGTACTGCTGGCCAGAGAATTACTCTGAGAACCACCGTTCTGAAAGAGGACCAGGAGGGGAGGTGGCCCCCCGACCTGTGGCACTTTGGTTTCATTGCACCTTTAACGTAACCCATTTGCCAAACACACTCATACGCCTCTTCCACGATTTTGACAGCAGTGTCTCTGAAGGGCTCCATCAGTTCTAACTGATGCAAAACTATAACTGAAGCAAATGAGTGCTAGATCTTCAAAGATACTTTCTTTTGGATTCAAGAATAATAATCCATAAAATGAGCCATCCATCTACAAAATGTTGGTTACGAACAGTTGAATTAGGCAATTTCTTTTCCTCTTATGAAGCTGAAGTGCCAAAAACTTTAAAATGCCATCATGTTTTCAAAATGAATCCCAAATAAATCTGTCTTAGAGAGTCTTCCCATCTCCTGGCCCTGTTTGCTATGGAGTCCCCCACCTGTATCTCAGGACACTGAAATTTGGAGAATTCTTGGAAAGAGCCTATTTGCAAAACGGATTTAAAGTGATGCCAAAAAAGCCTCCTTAAATAATTTCAGACACAGATGCAATGACAAAGAACCTGCTTGTAGAAAGTGATGTGGTGAAAATCAGAATTACTTGCTTTGCAGATAGGATTTGCTGAAATTAGACAGGAGGATATATTATGCTTCTTTATCTCTTACACGAAGCTAAAATACAAGGCCCTTATTGATGAAAAATTAGGCTTTGCTTGACACTTATTCCATAGCAACTTCTGAGCCCTAGTCAGTGATGACATATACTCCAAGGCCAGAATTACTGAAAGCTCGTTGTTTCTGACTTTTTGATGCTTAGTGAATGCCTGTGTTCTATCTTGACTCATTTAAGGAAAACGGAAACACTACGTTTCTAGTTTCTAAGAGATGAATTTTTGTTGTTGCTGCTGTTTTTTTTTTTTTTTTTGCTGAGCCACGAGGCTTGAGGGATCTTATTTCCCCAACCAGAGA
Source organism: Oreotragus oreotragus (assembly GCA_006410675.1). Lineage (NCBI taxonomy): Eukaryota > Metazoa > Chordata > Mammalia > Artiodactyla > Bovidae > Oreotragus > Oreotragus oreotragus. The sequence goes on from SJYX01012928.1 coordinate 803,115, forward strand.
TTGAACACTGGCCATGGCAGTAACAGCCCTAACTACTGGACTGCCAGGAAATTCCCTAAGAAATGAATTTGAAATGTGGTTCACTCGTGCAAACCCATGAGCAATAAAAGAAAAATCATAAAAGGACAAATTTAAACTCTAAGTTTTCTAGTTGTGGTTACTAGTAAAAGACTAGTATACCAGTGGTCACTAGTAAACAGAATGCTGCTTTTTGGAAGTGCATCAAATCATGGCATTTACACTTTTCCTATTTCTCTAAGTACTAATAAAACCTCATTGGCTGGTTTAGGAGAATCAATGTACTTTTAATGCTTTCTTATAAATTATCTTCAAAGTCCATTACATAAATTCACTAAAAATTCATTTAGTTTGGAAGAAATTTATTAATGAAGATACCGAGTTTTCCGATTTCAGGTGGGAGGTTGGTGACAGGTTTCTAGCTCTGATTTTTACAAAATAAAGTGAGCAGCCATAACCTAAGTGAAAAACATTTTAAAAAATAAGCTCTAAGAGTGGCAACTGCCCGAATTTCTTGTTATTTTTTACTCACAACTGAATTCCACTGAAAAATGCCCCGAAGAGTCCAATCATTCCCAGGAATTCCACTCGGCTCAGAGTTCGGATGATGTATTCTTCCCAGACATTAGAGATACCATACAGTGTGGCTCCTCCTAAGACCAGGAGATCCCCCACCAGCTTGTTTTCCCCTAGGAACAGAAAAAGAAAAAGGAAGCTTTATTAAACCCTCACAAGAATTTGGCCCCAGCAATATCAGCTTTCTGTGCTTATTCTGAAGCTTCCCTGGTGGCTCAGACTGTAAAGAATCTGCCTGCAATGAGGGAGACCTGGGTTTGATCCCAGGGTTGGGAGGATCCCCTGGAGAAGGAAATAGCTACCCACTCCAATATTCTTGCCTGGAGGATTTATGGACAGAGGAGACTGGCCATCTCAAAGAGTCAGACACAACTGAGGAACAACACACACGATTAGTCTATTCTGACATTTTTCTAGAAGTTCTGTATTTTGCCTACTGAGATTAAGTAAAGTCTGTTTATCTGTGCTTCAGATATGTTGTGATGTAAAAAGGTTGCTATGTCTACCCAATAAGAAGTCTTCTCCAGCTAAGAAAGGGACTAGTTTCTTCTGGATTGTACTGTCTCAGAAGAGTCCCATGTCTTCTGTCCATGGGTTTAAAAGTTCATAGTTTGAAATGGACTATGGGTTGAAATTTTCAACTCCCCTAAAGTAAGCAACAGAAGAGTGAAAATATATGTAATTCATTATCACATCAATATTTTTCCTCTTTCATAAAAAGTATCTATTTGTTCTAAATTCAATTTTAGCTAGTTTTGGTTTATGTTCAATCACTCATAAATTATGTACCCAACTATTTCCTGTAATTAGGCCAACTCTTCCTACTCCAGGAAGTGTGAAGTCAAGGAAGGATAGTGGGAATCAGCAGCCGGAGGCCTCATAGTAAGCTTGTACCCAAATGGTCCCCAACTCTGACCTGTGTAGTCAGCTCACGGGCGCTCAGTAGACATGAAGTTCTCGGGCAGAAGAGGTGCAAGCTGGGGAGGGGACTCTGTCCACCAAGAGTCCAAGGGAGAGATTCACCCTAGAGTAGCCGTGCATTCCTAGCTTAGCTGGAACAACCTAAAACTGCAGAACCAGATTATCTCCGTATAGTTGGGAGCACTGCCCATGCTCCGCAAAGAGGTTTCACATAAAATAATCTGGGTGGGGTTTGGGGAGAGATCTCACGCCTCTGTGGTTACCTCCAGGGATATTTACTCTAATTAGTGTCACTTTTTCTAAGACAAGTTCCACTCCTAGTAAGGATCAGAGAGACAGAAGATAGCCTGAAAGGCCAGAGAGCTTGCTGGGGTCACTCTCAAGGAAATGGAGCTGAGAGTCTGGATCAGCAAGGGCTGGTAGCCCTCACTGGGCTCCTGGAGAGCAGATAACCTAAGAAGGTGATGAGGTTCCAAGGAACCTCAGGGCTGTGTCCTCAGTGTATCTTCTGGGGAAAGTAATGTTGCTGTCACAGAGTAACCTGATTAATCTTTAAAAAAAATTTTTTTTTTTAACATCCAAAACATTTTGTATTGGGGTAGAGCTGATTAACAATGTTGTGATAGATACACACAATGGAATATTACTCAGCCATTAAAAAGAATGAAATAAGGTCATTTGCAGCAACACTGATGGACCTAGAGACTGTCTACTGACTGGAGTAAGTCAGACAGATGAGAAATATCATATGACATCCCTTATATGTGGAATCTAAAAATAAATGATACACATGAATTTATAAAACTGAATAACCTTTTTTATGTGTCAACTAGAAAATCATGACAGGACTCATAATTTTAAGGAGTTCATTTGAGGAATAACTGATAAAATAAAAAGCATACATTACTAAGATTATAAAATTATAATGAACATGATTCAGTCACTTTTCAATATGAAGTCATTTCAGAATCTTGTGGTGACATGGGGCCATTACTATGAATCTCAATTATTGTTGCATTAGTGAAGTGTGGAAATGCTGCTTGGTAGAATTCTTGGTTAATGAAATTAATTTTATATGAATGGATTCAGGAAAGTTAAATTATAATGAAATATTTTAATAGAAATTAGAGAAACATCAGTCCAGTTTTTAAAAATCTTAAAACAAGGTTGTACTGTTTCAATGAATAGTCCCACCAATGCTTTTCAAACTCCACATTTGTTTCATTATGGTCTATTCTGTTAAGCCTTTGACTATGTGGCATCTACTCCCCAGTACTTTGAGTTTTTCAGTCATAATTTTTGTTAACAATGATACAATGATGTGTAACTGCAAGTTCAGAAGTATTTCCTAAGTTATGGGGGACAAAATGATTAAATACTATCTATTAATATTTTACCAGTAAATGTATTTATCAGTTTTTAAATCATTTGACAGTAGATGCTTATACATAGAGCATGTGTGAAATTTTAGATGATTAAATATAATTGAACTAACTAAGACATGATTTTATCTAACCATATCATAAATGAAGTGTTTGATAGAATACAATTTGTAGTTAACTGGAAATTATAACATGCCCCATTAATGCAATAGATATTTAACGTGGTTGAGTCAGTTTTTCTGAATGCTCACAGGGAAAATTATATCTAGCAAATGTGTCATTTATGGGTGAAATCACAACTAGTGATAATGTTTTGCAGATCTGGGGTAAACAGACACACTTGAAATTACAAGAAGTCCATTCAAGCCCATGCCTTCTTTGTCTCCTCTGAATTTCACACTCTTGTGGAGAATCCCAGGGATGGGGGAGCCTGGTGGGATGCCGTCTATGGGGTCACACAGAGTCGGAAACGACTGAAGTGACTTAGCAGCAGAAGCAGTACCTGTGTGAGTTTGAGTAAGCTCCGGGAGTTGATGATAGACAGGGAAGCCTGGCATACTGCAGTCCACGGGGACGTAAAGAGTCGGACATGACTGAATGACTGAACTGAACTGAACGGTACCTGTGTGTGGCAATCACTGCATTCTGCTTCACGTCTGTTATTTGTTTCCTTGCATGTCTTCTCTTCTCCCTGTTTCCTTCCACAATATGGTAAGGGCCTACTGTGACTTACTTGGTTTTTTATTCTCTGTGGTCCCTAGCACAGATTCTGGGGCATTGTAAGTTCTCAATAAATGCCTGAATAAGTTGAGCTGACAAAAAGGTCTTTCTTTTTCCATCCCATGGTAAAGACGTTGAGTGGCAACATCTTTCAGTTCAGGTAGACATGGATTCTAATTGCATCTATATCACTTAATACTTGTTGAACATGGGCAAGCTATAGAGTCTTTCTGACTTGAGTTTCCTTATTTGAAAATGAGGTTATGATGAGGATACTGTAAAATAATGTTGATAAGATTTTAAAATGCAAAATAATGTAAAATGCCTAGTATAGCATCTGGTACTTATTAAGTGTTCACTAAATGGTGGTTAAAAAGAGTGAATCAATCATTCTCTTTGAATAACCACCTGTCACTTTGGATTGGCCGTTTCTCATTTTGGATTGCTTCTTAGTTCTAAACAACCTAGTCATAATTGCTTTGCAAGAACTGGTTTTCCTTATTAAAGTTTTCATTAAGTACTAGGAACACTATTTTTGGAGGGATACTTGTGTCTGTGTAGTAGAGAGAGAAGAGGGAATGTTTCACTTACCATTAGTTCAAGAATGAGTGGTGAATTATAGATAGCATCACTGTCACAACGGATATGAATCTGAGCAAACTCCAGGAGATAGTGGAGGATAGAAGAGCCTGGCGTGCTGCAGTCCATGGGGTGGCAAACAGTTGGACATGACTTAGCGACTGAACAACAACATAGTATTCTAGAGTGTTGAAAGACTACTAATGAAATTTAGGAAAATGAAGCCATCTCACTGAACATTTTTGAGTTTTAAATGGAACCAACTGCTTTGTTTCTCTGAGACTCACTTGGCTTTAGCACAGAAAGTCCTACATCTGGGAAACACCTCCATTCTAGATAACCTGGAACAGTCATTCATCCTAATTTACTACAATTGAACAATCGTACAGTTGAACAATTTTTTACAAGAGTCACAATTATGGAAAAATAAGTATTAAGTGGTGCAGCAGGAAGATTTCACATCCTACAACACAATTTTGTAGTGGTGTGCCCTTAGACAAGTTTCTTATCTTCCCTGAGTCATGATTTCTTCAACTGCAAAAGTGAGCATAAAAATACTTCTTTGCCTAATTAGGAGGATAAAATGAGATGATGCATAGGAAAGTACTTGGCACCAATAAAACTATCACCTTCTAAAATTACGATTAATTATCTAATTCCTTGAAAATATTTTTTCTCTTTTGAAATAAATATAAAGTTATATCTGATAATAAAGAAAAGTGTCATTATGTTATCTAACATCTTTGATAAATGAACTATAAGATGCAATATAAATGTATTGTGATAGAAAGGAGATATTTTGAAGAGTAAGAAGTACATTTTATGACAAGGATCAATTTTAATTGAGTTTTAATCTTAAATATATTATTTTCTAACCTTCCCTTTTATTATATATTCATACATTTTCCAAGGAAAGTAGAAATATCATGGAGAAACCTCTTTAGCCTTACTACCAAATCATTTTTACACCCTCCAACACCTATCACTTTCTCAAGAGCCACTTTCTTGCATGTCTTTCCTGCAGGTGTCAGTAAATGCAGAGCTGATCTCTTAGAGGAGGCTTGTGAGGCTAGAGGAAGGTGGCAAAGAATGAATGCACAGACTAGGCCCCCTGAGGTTCACTGACAAACTTGGGAAAGACATTTCCTTTGAGTTCAGCCTGGGGGCACCTGTAGTAGGTGATCAGTTCTTCCCAAGACAAGCACAGAACTGGAATGTGTTTTTTGTTTCCGTCCCACTTTGTAGACCATTTCACAGGCTCCAAGGCAGTCTCCATGGCCAATATCAAGAGTCCTTGAGGACTGATCTACTGTATAGCACATAGACCTCTGCTCAGGGTTATGTGTCAGCCTGATGGGAAGGGAGTTTGGGGGAGAATGGATGTATGTTATACGTATGGCTGAGTCCCTTTGCTGTGCACCAGAAACTATTACAACACTGTTCATTGGTTATACCCCAATACAAAACTGAAGGTTTAAAAAATAAAAAGGTAACAGATCAAGTCAAGCAAAAACAGTCCTTGAGGACAGAATTTTAAAAATCCCAAGCTAAGGACTGCAAAAAGCTATTGATAGAGTGATGACAATTTATATCGAGTTGAATGCCTGATTCAAGTTCTGGTGAGTGCTTGAAGGGTTTTACAAAAGTTCTAGCCCTGGCTAATTAATGCAATGTAACCAACTCTTACAGTTAGGGTAACCAGTGGAACATTTGTGATAATGATGCACACAAGGCTTATATTGTCTTCAAAACCAGTGTGTTATTTTCTCTTTTCAGAATATTTCATATGATAGCTTAAATTACTGTCTAATTTAATATTTTTAGAGACATAAGATGTGTCCAATCATTGTTTTATAAAATAAGCTCTTGGATCCTAAATTTGGGCTGCCCTCAGAACATCATGCCATATACTTAGGCACCATTATGTGAGCATGGATGGTAATCAACAATGATAAAATTCAATTTTGTTAAAACTGGCCCTTCATATGTTACAACAGGAACGAAGCTATAGGCCTTAAACAGTCACACCAAAAGATAAAACACTGCTCCCACGCGCTTCATTCTTTTAAAAAATGACCACTTTAGAAAGACTCCCAAATGGACTTACTTTATTTTTCTTAAATAGTACTAGTATTCCTTTCCTAACACTTCACTTGAATAAAAAAAAAATTTTTTTTTTTTACAGGATTAGTGAATACAACCTAGTGAAATCAAATCAAGTTAGTTTAACATTGGGGTATAAATGCTTAGATTTATTATGACAATTGTCTTCCTTGACTATGGTGCAAAATGATGGCCAGGGTGAATGGGGAGGTTCGGCAGAACAAAATTTTCATAAATAAGAGCACCTGCCGCTTAGTCTGTGCTTACACAGTTCAAGCAAAGCTGAGAAAGGGTAATTCAATTGTGATTTTATGACAACTAGCCACGTTGTAGCAGACAAAAATACTGGTTCATTGGTTCAAAGAGATGATCTACATTGGGATCATGATGGGAATAGAGCAAAAACTAGCCTTTTCATGTAATACCTATCAATATCCCATGGAACACTATTTCATAGAACAGAATCTGGGAAGAGCTGTGCATGTGTTTTTAGCACATCTGTTGTGGTGGGGACTGATGACGCTGTGTAAGCAGCATTTGGAAGGGATAGAGACTGTCTCTTTTGCTCTGCGTTATACCTTCAGCTCCCAGCAATTTTTGCTGTGTTATACCTTCAGCTTCCAGCAATGCAGGAGAGGGAAGGAAGCCTGTTCTAGTCTCAGCTGTGTGACCTCAGGCAGCTTGCCTGGCTTCTCTGTGTCTTGGCATTTTTTGTGTCTTAAATACAGGGCTGCCAGACACGGCCCCTTTCAGCCAAAAAATTCTATGGTGCAACTTAAAAACATAAATGATGTTCATTTCAGGTATTTCCTATGACCTAGTCTCAGAGAGAAACGTCCCAATTTTAACTTTTTATCCTTAATTCCCTCGAGGAAAAGGCAATTCCAAACTGACAGAGCTGTATTTTTTTATCTTGTTCCTGATGCTGACAAAGAAAATTGTTTTTGTTTTCTTGCCCCCTGAAACTTTCTGTAGCTTGAGGAATCGGGGTATATTTTAAAGAACTACACTGCTTTAAAAGTGATCCTCTAGAAAGCATTCTGGATCAGTATTCCCCAGGAGAGCATAGCACTCTGATGTGCAAACGCTGAAGCTTACCATGTAAGTCTACAAGGTAATTACCTGTGAACGTGAAAGTGCTAGTCACTCAGTCGTGTTAGCTCTTTGCGAGTCCATGAACAGTACCTCGCCAGGCTCCTCTGTCTGTGGAATTCTCCAGGCAAGACTACAGGAGTGGGTAGCCCTTCTCCAGGGGATCTTCCCAACCCAGGGATCGAGCCCAGGTCTCCTGTGTTTCAGGCAGATTCTTTACTGTCTGAGCGACCAGGGACTGCTACCCAAAGCCCTTCCCGCAAACAAACAAACCAACAAAAAAAATTCATGAGGAGATTGAACTTGACTCTCCCTCATAAAAATATCCAGTATTCCTAATCTAGTCTTCAAAGATTAAGTAACCATGTGTAGGCCTATACGACTAGCTTCACCCAGTGATTTGAAAGCTTGATCTTTCTCTGACTTGGGAGAGAAGGCATAGGCAGGTGAGGGGTGGGGATGGTCTGGTGGCCCAGGAATGGCCTGACCCACTGACACTGTCTCTAACAGCTGGTCTGGGGCAGGCAGCTTTAGCCTCCAGCACATGCTCCAAGTGGGCTGTGACTCCCAGCTTTAAACACAGTCTGAATGTTTCTGAATTCCTGTAGAATGGACATGAAAGCTGTGTTTTGCTCCCTTTGTTCACTCAGGAAACAAATCTGGAGCACCTCCTATGCGCCACTCTCCTGGGAGTAAGGGAACAAACTCGAGTAGACCACAGATATTAGGGCGCCCAGGTTCCTAGTTCGCATCATGAGCCGCAAACGTCCCGTGTCTTGCCTTGGGCTACCCACAGAGGCAAGTAACCTGGCGGACTGGAGACTCACCTGCTCCCTGGTGCCTGCCCATGAGCACGTCCGCACCCGCCATGCAGCCCATCCCCAGGATGCAGACAACGATGCCGATGAAATGCACAGCCTTGTACCGGATCAGCAGGAAGAACCAGGAGAGCAAGATCACCACCGGGATCACAAAGCAGTCCAGGAGCTATGGCAGGGAGGGAGGGGAACAACAGTGGGGGGTTCAGAGGGAAGCTTTCCATCCGACGCCAACTGCTGGGAAGATGACTTCTCTCTGCGGAGAGGACATTTTCCCTGAATCTGAGTTTTGGGGAAGACCCAGAACTGATGCAATTAAAACAGACTCTGAAACAAATGGCATGAACTTTACTTAAACCCAAGCCTTGAAGAAAAGCGGAGAAGGTGGATCAATAAGTCAAGCTGGTGGTGAAGATTCTCCTGCCCCTATGGTGTCAGGGCAGCTCAGCTTTATCTTCCTTAGCACCCAGGCTGACTCCTTGCAGACACTCAGACGTGGAGAGAATAGAGGGAGCCATTTTAGATGGTCCCAGGACTCTGAGATGTGGGAATGAGAGGTGAAGGGGCAGTGGTCTTACACTAGTCTATAAACTATGAGGATCCAGACAGAAGTTGATTTTAATTTCTCCCGGAGCTTTCTCCCCACTACCAATAAAAATTACTTTAATCTGCTTTAATCTGTCACTCTTTATAGGAAAAAAAACCTAAATATAAATACAAATACTAGTCTCAAAAGTTTACAAATACTTAAAAAATACTGTAAAAAAAAGTAAAAAAGGAGAGAGAGAAAAGAAAGCAGAATATTAAGAAATCTTTGATTTCATTTCTTATATATTTTGCACAAATAGTGAGATTCCATCTGACAAGGAAACCCTAAGAGATGGTGGAGAGTTTGTCCCTGATCATGTAGTAAGAGAACCTGATGAAATGAGAAGACCCCTGTGTCAGGAGCCCAAAGACCTGAATTTGGGTAGCAGATCCTTACTTCGAGCAGTAGGACCTTGGGCAAACCACAAACTGAGGAAGCCTCAATTTCTTATTAGTATAAATGAAGACTATCTCTAAAGATCATTGTGAAGTTTGAAAATAACCCATGTGAAACCATTTTATAAATTTGGAGGGCCCCAATTCCAGTCTATGCCCTGTTGTCAAACACGATACTCTGGACTCCACAGAACCGGTTGTCTCTACCACCTTCTGGTAAGACGCAATGACCACTGGACACTCCATGAGAGGCAGGGTCTCCGTTAGACTCGTGGATGGCTCCCAAGGCTCCAGACTCCATGTACTAAACAAGAAAAAATGAGGAACTGGTGATCTGGTCTCAGGGCCCAGTACAGCTCCTCTTCTAGAACCACCCAGTAGCCGGATCCAGGGCAGTGGCCACTAACACCCCTTCCCTTTCACTGTCTACATCCCATGGATCACAAGCCAACAGTCCTTCCCTCTTACTGTCTACATCCGGTGGATCGCCAAATTCTGCCAGCTCATCTTCTAAACAACCTCTCAAATCTACTCTTAGCACTTCTGCCACGTAGACTGGACCAGCATCCTCTCCCACCTGGAGCAAGCCCTTCCTTCCTGCCTCAGGGTCTTAATTCTTGCATCTCCTTCCTTCTGGAATGCTCAACCAATTCTTGAAGACCTGCCTCCTTCTTCAGGCCCACACCTATATACTGCCTCCTCAAACAACCTCTAGGGTCCCTAGGCTAGGTCAGGTTCTAGTCAATGATTACCGTGCATTCTATATCTCTCCTTTACAGTGTCAATTATAATAATTCTTAGTTAATACGGAATTATTGCCATAATGTCTGACTTCCCCACTAGTCTGGAGGTCCCTGAGAGCAGGGCTACATTTCTAGTACCCAGGGTTCTGCTGGGCTCATGAGATGCATCCAATAATAGTTACTGAACAAATACACATAAGAATTTTTAATAATCAGTAACATCAAAATGGGGTCTCCAAGATTCATTAAAGGCTGAAAAATGTTTGCATATTTCCTAAGCACGCCTGATCATCAGAATAGCTCTTTGGCACTGTAAACAATACTTGGGATCCTCACTGTCCATAAAGCTTTCTGTGACCTGGACAGACCCTCATGCTTCTCTGTGTTGCAGTCATCTCCTCTGCAGAATGGAGAAAGCAGTCAGAAGAATAAGTTGTCCCTGAGGTTACTCGGAAATGTTAATATTGAGCTGCACCATGATGGACTAGGAGCTGAGCCTAGAGATCATAGAACTCTGGGAGGGGATGAGTACTGGGATGAAAGCTGGTAGATTGGCACTCCAGTGTACGGTCCCTCATTGCACAGTTAATTGTCAAGTTAATGATAACTACTTGATGTGATAAAATGCTCTTAAGGCAAGTTTTAACAACTGGCCTCAATATCATTTATTAGGAGATTTGAGTTTGCCAGTGAAAACCCTTCACTGGGCATAAAACAGTTGGTGTTTTGCTTTAAAAATTAGAAATGATTGACTCAACAGTTAAAATATCTAGCTGCATGCTCCACAACTGGGATTTCATTATCTGGCTGGAAGCCCTCAGTCAGTGAAGCTGAAGGCTTCCATGCTTGAATGATGGACGGCAAACCAGGCCACCATCCAGTTTTTGAGGAGGGCTCAAGTGAGCTTCTCTGGTTCTCAGTGTCATCAGAAATCCCAAAGCACTCGAGTAGTCCTGGCATCTATTCCTTTAATGAGCTGAGCTGAAAAATCTGTACTTGTGAGTGTCAGTTGGTCCTGTGGGTAGGGAGGACTTTTAGAAAGAAGAGAAGATGAAAGAATATGTCAGTACAAGCCAGGGTTTCTGGGACATTTCAGCTGGGAAACTTGGTGCCTAGCATACAGTAGGGACCAGTAATGGGTGACTAATGAACCGGATGGATAGGCATTTGGTATCACTGACTGTCAGAAGGAACGTTAGAGGTAACCCAGGCTGCTTCCGGCACTAGGAGTAGGACAGTTCCTCGTTTTGCAGGACAGCCCCATGCTGTCTGTAGGGCATTTAGCATCCCTGGGCTCTGACCACTAAAAATGTTCTTGTTCAGTCTCTTGGTCTTATCCAACTCTTTGTGACCCCGTGAACCGGGGTCTATTCTTCCCTGTCCTTCACCATCTCCCAGAGTTTGCTCAAACTCATGCTCATTGAGTCAGTGATGCCACCCAACCATCTTATCCTCTTTCATCCCCTTTTCCTTCTGCCTTCAATCCTTCCCAGCATCAGGGTCTTTTCCAGTGAGTCGGCTCTTCACATCAGGTGGCCAGAGTATTGGAGCTTCACCTTCAGCATCAGTCCTTCTAATGAATATTCAGGGTTGATCTCCATTAGGATTGACTGGTTTCATCTCCTTCAGTCCAAGGGACTCTCAACGGTTTTCTCCAACACCACAGTTTGAAAACATCAATTCTTTGGTACTTAGCCTTTTTTACTGTCCAGCTCTCACATCCATACATGACTAGTGGAAAAACCACAGCTTTTACTATATGAACCTTTGTAGGCAAAGTAATGTCTCTGCCTTTTGATATGCTGTCTAGGTTTGTCATTGCTTTTCTCAAAGGAGCAAGGGTCTTTCAATTTCATGGCTTCAGTCACCGTCCACAGTGATTTTGGAGCCCAAGAAAATAAAATCTGTCATTGTTTCCATTGTTTTCCCATCTATGTGCCATGAAGTGATGGGACCAGATGCCATGATCTTAGTTTTCTGAATGTTGAATGATTCTTAGTTTCCTGAATGAGTTTTAAGCCAGCTTTTTCACTCTTCTCTTTCACCTTCATCGAGAGGCTCTTTAATTCCTCTTCACTTTCTTTCATAAGGGTGGTATCATTATGGCAGAAATGTTGGGCAGTTAGTTGCAATTTTGGTATTCTTGCAGGAAATGAGCACAGGTCTTTCTACTCTGCCATCGTGATGATCATGGAAAAGTGGAGACCACTAAAAATAAGTGCTCCTTAAAAAAAAAGTTCCTATACAGGTGGCAATAGCGGTAAAGAACCCACCTGCCGATGCAGGAGACATAAGAGAAGCAAGTTTGATCTCTGGGTGGCAGAGCTGACACATGGCAACCCACAGCAGTGTTCTTCCTGGAGAATCCCATGCACAGAGGAGCCTGGAGGGCTACAATCCATAGGGTCACAAAGAGTTGGACACGACTGAAGTGACTTAGCACACAGCACACATTTACAAGCGCCCCTTGGAGGCAGTACCTCCACAGTTTAGAATCACAGAATCTTTTATTTAACAACAGGATTCAGATGTTTCAATAAGTGAAGTCACGTGCTCCAGCTCACTCAAACGGCTGATAAAGAGACAATCCTGTCCTGCTTTTTTAAACCATATTTTTATGAAGGTCAGTGACAGAAATTGCTACAGGTGGGAGATCACACCACTGTTATCCATAACTAGAGAGAGAGAAAAAAATACATTTGGGAGTTGCTGTTAGTAAACAGGCTATTATTTTTTAGCGATTCTTGTCTCCAACTTTTCCCCTGTGGCTTTATAGCATAAAATATACTGACAAAATAATTTTCCAATAGATTTCTGGTAGCTTAACTCCCTAGCAAAGTGGCTGTTAGAGTAATAATAGAGGGCAACATTATAACATACGCTCACAACTGGGACTGCTAAAGCAGAAAAAGAAGTGAAAAACTAGTAGATTTTTCTTTCTTTGCCTACATTTCTATATCCAAAAGGAAATTATAAAATATCAATACCAAAAAATAAACAAATGAATACTATTTCATAACCATTTTACAACTCTGACAAATCTCAAAGAATGTGAAGAACTTTAGAAAGAGAAATTCATTACCTCTTAGATTTATATAGTATCATTAAGTGATACCTGCCAGTGAGGTCTACAACCCCAAGTTATCTGATTCTATTGATGAGGTACTGAGGCACACCATGCTTAGTGGCTGAGACAAATTCTCTGAAGTCATTACGATAATACCAGGATTATTATTTGAGCTTGGCAGTCTTAACTATTTCGGTAGGATAGACTCCTGGCTGGAAACTACAGAGTTAAACTTTGAGTTTCTTTTGTGGCTCAGACGATGAAGAATCTGCTTACAGTGTAGGTGGTCTGTGTTTGAATGTGGCTGAGACAAATTCTCTGAAGTCATTACGATAATACCAGGATTATTATTTGAGCTTGGCAGTCTTAACTATTTCGGTAGGATAGACTCCTGGCTGGAAACTACAGAGTTAAACTTTGAGTTTCTTTTGTGGCTCAGACGATGAAGAATCTGCTTACAGTGTAGGTGGTCTGTGTTTGAACCCTGGGTTGGAAAGATCCCCTGGAGAAGGGAATGGCTACCCACTCCAGTATTCTTGCCTGGAGAATTCCATGGACAGAGGAGCCTGGCGGGCTGCAGTCCATGGGATCACAAAGAGTCTGACATGACTAATTGACTAACACACACATACAAAGTACACATTTTAAAAACTATAGATGCATATTGCCTTTTTTTCCCCAGGAATTAGCGGGTACTTGAGCTTCCCTGGTGGCTCAGATGGTAAAGTGTCTGCCTACAATGTGGGAGACACAGGTTCAATCCCTGGGTCGGGAAGATCTCCTGGAGAAGGAAATGGCACCCCACTCCAGTATTCTTGCCTGGAAAATCCCATGGATGGAGGAACCTGGTAGGCTACAGTCCATGGGGTTGCAAAGAGCTGGACATGAGTGAGCGACTTCACTTCAGTTCAGTTCAGCCACTCAGTCGTGTCCGACTCTTTGCGACCCCGTGGACTGAAGCACGCCAGGCTTCCCTGTCCATCACCAACACCCGGAGTTTACTCAAACTCATATCCATCAAGTTGGTGATACCATCCAAATATCTCATCCTCTGTCATCTCCTTCTCCTCCTGCCTTCAATCTTTCCCAGAATCAGGGTCTTTTGCAGTGAGTCAGTTCTTCCTATCAGGTAGGCAAAGTATTGGAACTTCAGCTTCAGCATCAGTCCTTCCAATGAATATTCGGGACTGATTTCCTTTAGGATGGACTCCTTATTTGTTTTATTTACTTGTCCACTTACTACTTACTACTTAAGTGGCTACTTACTTGTCCACAATTAGCAGACAAATACAAACAAAGATGAAAGAACTGCTTTGCAAATTAAAAATAGGTATTCCCAGTACTTATAGATGTAAAACCTCAGCATGGCTTGTAACTTATCATCAAAATATGACCCTTAAATATCTTCAGAAAAGCTGAGAAGAGCATTACGTTTTCACTCTGATAAAATGTCTATGTTTAGAGGCTGTATTTTGGGTCTGAATTGCTCCATGTACTGTTTTCTCCTTTAATGTTGGATGCTTGTGGTCGTCATGTCGCCTCACCTTTGGATTCTATCTGGCAGAAAATAATAGCTTAATCTATTTGGAATGGTCATTTGTGTAGGCAAAAAAAATGACAATTTCAATACTGGCAATTTCACACAGTTCACCTAAGAGATGCAAGGAACCAAGCAGAGATGAGACCCCCAACTGTATTAACTTTAGACTTGGATTACAGAAGCAGTGTTGCCTCCTATCTCCCACTCCAATTTTAATTTAGCCTAAAATTTCTTATGGACTTCCCAGGTGGCTCAGTGGGTAGAGAATCCACCTCCAATGCAGGAGACACAGGAGACTTGGATTCAGTCCTTGGTACAGGAAGATCCCCTGGAGGAGGGCATGGCAATCCACTCTAGTATTCTTGCCTGAAGAATCCCATATACAGAGGAGTCTGGTGGGCTACAGTCCATGAGGATTGCAAAGAGCTGGACACAGCTGAAGCAACTGAGCATGCATGCAAACTTTCTTAGGCAGATATACTGGAGTAAAGGGTCCTCAAGTCTTGGACCCTGTCTCAGGGGCCCTTCCAGCAAAGAACAGTTGTTCAGCTCAGTTCACTTCACTTCAGTCTCTCAGTCGTGTCCAACTCTTTGCGACCCCATGAATCGCAGCACGCCAGGTCTCCCTGTCCATCACCATCTCCCAGAGTTCACTCAGACTCACGTCCATTGAGTCAGTGATGCCATCCAGCCATCTCATCCTCGGTCGTCCCCTTCTCCTCTTGCCCCCAATCCCTCCCAGCACCAAGGTCTTTTCCAATGAGTCAACTCTTCACATGAGGTGGCCAAAGTACTGGAGTTTCAGCTTTAGCATCATTCCTTCCAAAGAACACCCAGGACTGATCTCCTTTAGAATGGACTGGTTGGATCTCCTTGCAGTCCAAGGGACTCTCAAGAGTCTTCTCCAACACCACAGTTCAAAAGCATCAACCCTGCGGTGCTCAGCTTTCTTCACAGTCCAACTCTCACATTCGTACGTGACCACTGGAAAAACCATAGCCTTGACTAGATGGACCTTTGTTGGCAAAGTAATGTCTCTGCTTTTGAATATGCTCTCTAGGTTGGTCATAACTTTCCTTCCAAGGAGTAAGCATCTTTTAATTTCATGGCTGCAATCACCATCTGCAGTGATTTTGGAGCCCCCCAAAATAAAGTCTGACACTGTTTCCCCAGTTGTTACCAATCCATAAAGCAGGCAAAAATGAAACAACTTGAAGACAGCTTGTTTCCTCCTTTTTGTTTACCTTTAAGGCAGGACTGAAGAGACTTAGCAGAGAAAGCAGAGAGAGAGAAGGCATAACAACACCACCAAGTATAAAGTCCCCCACTGGATACTGAATTAGCTCTTTCCTGTCTGGGCTCGAGCAAGAAGGAATGGGCAAAGAGGAAGAGATTTCTTCCAGTGTCCCAGCATTGGAAGGGAATGAATGTCTTCCCTGGACTCCTGGGTGGTATGATAGGGAGAAGAGAAAAGTCCCTCAACATTCCTTCCCTACCACCACTTGGTTTGGGTGATATCTATCTTCATATAAAAGTTCTTGATTGAAAATCTACACATCATAGTATTAGGCATAAAAATTTCTGGAAGAAGAAAATCAGAATCTATACAAATAAAATGTTAATAATGGCTATCTTTGAATAGGATCACTGAGTCTTCGTATACCCCTCCCCCAAATTCTCTGTGGTTTCCAAATTTCCTCTCGTGTGCATATAGTACTTTCAAAATACACAAAACAAAACCTGTTATGAGAGTGTAAACAATCTACAAGAGTCAGATCAATCTTTCTCTAAGGAAGCAAATGGTTTTAAAAAACAGAAAATCATACAAAAAATGCCCCCATACCCAACTGCTCCCATTCCAGGAGAGCATAATGAGGAGGTGACCTCATCCCTCTTTCTAATTCTCTCCGCCCAAAAGAGACTCCTCCACCCGCCTTCAGCTCCTCATTAACGCTCCCCTCCGGCTATGCACAGGGCTCCGCACTCTGCACATGGCCCAGCTGTCAGAGGCTAAACCTGAGGCAACTGGTAGGTGATTCCAGGAAAGAGAACACTTCCTCTCTCCCTGCCTCTGCTCCTAATTGGCAATCCTCCCATGTTTCTAAAAGTAATGTATATTATAAATTCATCTCCGGTGAGTAAAACTGAATCCTTAACAGGGAAGGATCTTAAAAAAGACAAACTTCAGTAACAGACACAACAGAAGTCCTCTTTTAGCTGATAGTCCAGCTGAAGAGAGCAGAATATAATTTGGGAAATGCACACTCACACGCAGTCAAGAACCATTTGATTCAGGGGCCTCGACATGCAGCCAGGCCAGAAGCATTTGAAAACTCAAATACAGTTCCAGGGAGCAGTATTTTTCATCTGGAACAGACTTCTCTGGTAGATACCCTGACCCCTTCCACCCACACCAGATTCTTTTCTTTCCAAGACTATTGTATTCATAACATCTCACCTCTCACTAACCCCCAAATTTAGGACATAATGTGTAGGTTTTACTGCCTTAAAGTGTCCATAATGGATGAAGCCATGTTTCCATCAAGTTTCCCAGGAGATCTGAACTAATAAAACATGTCATTATGATGACTATATGACAGTCG
Source organism: Oreotragus oreotragus (assembly GCA_006410675.1). Taxonomy (NCBI): domain Eukaryota; kingdom Metazoa; phylum Chordata; class Mammalia; order Artiodactyla; family Bovidae; genus Oreotragus; species Oreotragus oreotragus. The sequence continues at coordinate 820,261 of SJYX01012928.1, forward strand.
TCTCCCAGCAAATGTCCTATTTTCAGAATTTAGAAAGAGATTTTCACCAAAGTATCTTTCTTGTTTCTATTGATAAAGATTTCAATGTGTGAATTTTAAGTTTCTTTGTGTAATTCATCAGAACTTCCTCCTTGTTAGAATATCTTATTTTACTTTTACGGCTTCAACTCTTAAAGACAAAAGAAAGACGCTACCATGCACCAAAAATCTAGGTGACTAGTGGGGCCTCTCTTCAGTTGTTCAGTCACAGTCCGATTCTTTGAGACTCCATGGACTGCAGCCTGTCAGGATCCTCTGTCCATGGAATTCTCTAGGCAAGAATACTGGACTGGGTAGCCATCTCCAGGGGGGTCTTCCCAACCTAGGGATCAAACCGGGGTCTCCTGCATTGCAGGCAGATTCTTTACTGTCTGAGCCACCAGGGAAGCCTGTATCTTCTGGTGGTCACCTAAAAATCTTGGACAAGCACCTAAAGATACAGGTAATTAGGAAGACACGTGTTCTCTAGCTCTGCTGCATGGAAATCTTTCTTGGGTGAGAGTAGAGCTTTCCCACAGGAAAAACTCCCACAAGTGAGCATCACTAGAGCCTTAATCAGATTTAAAAACAAGCTCTGTCTTACTGGATTCTAAAAGCAGAAAGCAAGGAATTAACATTTCCTGAATGCCTACCATATACCATAGGTTCAAGGCCAGTTTTTCTTTTTCCCCATTTTACAGATGAGGAAACAGTGCTAAAGATAACAGGTAACTTAACTTGAAGCCCCATAATAGAGTCAGAGCCAGAATGTGGTCCCAGGTCTGCCCTTCTCAGACTGAGCTTAAGCAGTCAACGTCCAGGTGCAGTGCTGTGCTTGGTCGCTCAGTTGTGTCCAACTCTTGGTGACTCCATGGACTCTGTCCGTGGAGATTATTCAGGCAAGAATACTGGAGTGGGTTGCCATGCCCTCCTCCAGGGGACTGTCTCAACCCAGGGATCAAACCCAGGTCTCCTGCATTGCAGGCGGATTATTATTATTTTTTTTAACCATCTGAGCCACCAGGGAAGCCCTCTAGGTAAAGTAGAAAGTACATAAGATCCAGTTCTTATAACAACAGTCTAGGCTGGCTCAGCCTCAACTTGATCGAGCAGGTTTGTATGTTCTCTCTTGTGTTGAGAGCACTCTAAGAGAGAGGCAGACTCCTAGAGGACTGAAAAAATAATCACTAGCTGTCTGCATTTTTCATATGAAAGAAGGTGAAGGTATGAGAAAAGTGTATGAGAGTCAGAATTGCTTCTTTTTAGTGATGGGTTTCTGATACTGCATAGCTATCTTGAGTGCTTTTGGAGAAGTGCTTGCCTTAAGTCATTCAAGCACTGTGAACTCCTATTTCTTATTTATGGAATTCATGAACATAAGAACATGAACAATAACATTAAAGAAAGTACATATTTCAAAGCTCACATTGAAGGAAATGAACGTTTTCTGATAAAATATTAATTTCCCATTAATTTTGCATTGCTTGTGATTCTTCCCAGCATTAAAACAGCAAGGAGAAACAATTTCAAAAGCTAGAGGAAAGAATCTTGTACCTTTGGGGGTCTATCTCTAGGTCCAATCCAACTACTCCAGATTTTATTTTTAAAAAGGTGAACATTACCTTATACTTGTCACTGGGCTTCCTTGGTGGCTCAGATGGTAAAGAAGCTGCCTGCAATGCAGGAGACTTGGGTTTCACCCCTGGGTTGGGAAGATCCCCCTGGAGATGGGAATGGCTATCCACTCCAGTATTCTTGCCTGGAGAATTCCACCAGAGGAGCCTGGTGGGCTACAGTCGGCAGGTATTTATTTACTGCTTACTGCATGCTCAGCGTTGCGACAGGTGCTGTGCATGACCAAACACTCTATATGGAGATTCAAGCAGACAAATGTCAATAGACACACAGGTCTTTCCTCCAGTTCATGGCCAGTGTCTTCCCTTAAGGACTTGTCCGGCACTGAAGGAGAGTCTGCCCTCTGTTCCTTAGGACCGTCCCTCCCTGCGTTCCTCTTGGGTCTCCATCCCGCCCCCGCTGCTGCCTGTTTTCCTTGACCATATAGACATGCCCCAGTCTCACCCTCAGTGCCCAATTGCTCTGCAGCTATTTATCTTTCCCTCTTCACAGCCAGGCTTCCTGAAAGATTAATCTACAGTCTGTTTCTTGTATCTGGGCCCCTTCCATTCCTCAAGCTGCATCGATACTGACGACGGCTTTGCCATGATGAGTAAAGCTTCAGTGCAGGTTCGCTTTGGACTAACCCTTTCTGCAGCATATGGCGTTATCAACGACTGTGTCCTGGAGTCCCGTTCTTTCCTGTTTCTTTTTCCTCCTTCCTCTCTGGCACTTCCGCCTGACTTCTTGTGGACTCATTTTATTCTCTGTGTCCCTCGCGGTTGGTGTGCTTGAGGTTCAGGCCTTAGCTCTCCCATTTCCATTTTCTAGGTACCCTTTGGTTCTCACACAACTCTGACTTCCTTTCCTGCCACACCACTTGAGAAGAGTTGCATTCAGCCATGGTCTCCGTCTCTTTGAAATCCATTCAACCCCTCAATTCAGGGCAGTCTGGGTTCTGTTCCCCAAACACCATCAGAGTTGCTCAGAAACACATCCCCTGTTTCTGAGCCGGGCAGATATCGCAGTCCTTCCCTTACCCAGTGTAGCGTCTGCTGTTCTCTCCTTCTGCTGGCTCTTACCTGCCATGCCTGCCTCCGCCTCCCATTTCATCTCCCATGCCTCCTGTGTTCTGGTCTGTGGGCCCCTAGATCTACTCTTACCTTCTCTCAGGCTTTGTCACAGTGTCTCGTCTCAACTCCCCACATTTACCCCGCAAGATTTCACCTATTTGTTGTGGCCTGAAAAGTCGTGTCTATGCTGGTGACTCCCAGATCTGCCTCTCCAACCCGGATCCAGCTCTACACTCCAGAGCTGTGCAGCCTCCTGATGGTCAGGTGTGGGGGTACCAGGAACACCTACTGCTCAGCGTGGCTCACCCAGGTGCCCAGCCTCCTGATGGTCAGGTGTGGGGGTACCAGGAACGCCTACTGCTCAGCGTGGCTCACCCAGGTGCCCACCCTGCTCCTCGCTCACCTGAGTCTTCCCTCGGTGAGTGGAACCACTAGGAACTTAGCATGTCTGGTGCTTAGGGGGTCGCTCCTTCCCTCTGGAGAAAACAGTCTTGGCTTGCTTCCGGATTCTCCTCTTAGCACATTGGTCCCTTTCCGGCCTGCTTTCTTCCATTTATACTCACTCCACTGGTGATCTAATTGGACCATGACTTTCAGCACCTTCTATAGGAAGTGACTTCAGATCCATAATTCCAATCCCACCTCTCTCCTGAACCAGAGACGTAAACCCAGTTGTCTCTACTGAACTCTGCTTGGATGCTCACAGGAAGCTCAGACCTGCACAGCCAGACAGAACCCTTGACTTTCTGATCCACATCAGCTAGTCTCCAGTCTTGTTCATCTCATCACATGACACAACTAGCAGCTCAGGCCGTCAGTTAAAGCATATTCTTAACTTTTCCTGTTCTCTCAGACTTTCCCCATGATGCCTCCTTTTCTCCCAAACTTTCCCCATTCCTCCATCTAAACGTTTAGAAAATCCTGATGGCTTTGTCTCATCAATGCACCCGACTATCCCTAATCACTTCCACAGTTGGCAGTTGGCTTCAAGTCCCCATTACCCACCAACTTCCTTTTTTTTTTTTTTTTTTGGCCACAGGCTTGACATGGAGGATCTTAGTTCCCAGACCAGAGACTGAACCCATATATCCTGCAGTGGAAGCTCAGTGTCAACCCCTGGACCAGGGGATTTCCCCTGCCCCCACCATCAGCTTTCAGCTGTGGCCTCCTGATTGTCTGATCAGATTGACTCTCCCTCCTATGTAATCAATCTTCCGTGAGCAGCCATAACCACAGCAATCTCAAAATACAAATTAGTTCATGTCAGTCCCCTGCTCTGAACAAACTAATGATTTTCCTCAGAACAAAGTCAAACTCCTTTCCTTGACTCACACAGTCCTAGCATCTGGCCCCTCCCTCCTTCTCAGTGTCATCTCTCCCTATTATTAACCCCATTCACTCCTTCCATTTCTTAAACATGCATGCTTAGGGCTCTCACCCTTGTACTCTCCCCCCCATATCTTCACATATCTCACTCCCCTGCGTTCTAGTGGGAGAGACAGAATAAAAATTGAGTGTGGCTTGGCAGGGAAGCATCATGCGGGTAAGAGGCCTGTCTTCCTCATGCTACATGTCTAGCATCATGGAAAAGTGTATCTAATATGTGCTGTGCTGGGCTAAGTTGGTTCACCCATGTCTCTTGGCGACATTATGGACTGTACCCCACCAGCCTCCTCTGTCGATGGGATTCTCCAGGCAAGAATGCTGGAGTGGGTTGCCACGCCTTCCTTCAGGGGATCTTCCCAACCCAGGGATCGAATCCGGGTCTCTTACATTTCTTGCATTGGCAGTTGGGTTCTTTACTACTAGTGCTGCCTGGGAAGCCCCATGCTTATAATATAGGCTCAATAAATATTTGCAAAATATTTGAGTGACTAAAACAGATTGATCCTTATTTTCTACCCACACATTAAATGTATCACCAAATCCTGTCTGTTTAGCCGCCTAGACATCTCTAGAATCTCTTGTCCTGACCTGTCTGCCCCTTCCTCGTTAGGACATGTGGCTCTTTCTAAACTGCACATCTTGTCATGCCATTCCTACACTAGCAACATCCAAGGTAACGCCCAAACTCTCCGATGTGGCTTACAAGTCCCTTTGTGATTTGTCACCAGTTACCCCTTCATTCTCTTCTTTGACTACGTCTTTCTTCAAAATGCCTTCCAACTAAGCCATTTTTAGTTCCTTAACATGCTATGGCCTTCTCGTGTCTATCTCTCCTTGGCTCACTCCGTCTTCTTTCAGAGCTCAGACAACACTTCCTCCAGGAAGCTCTCTCTGATTTCCTAAGTAGAGATTAGACACCCCCTTCAGGGTCTCCCGGAGAAAGAAATGGCAACCCACTCCAGTATTCTCGTCTGGAGAATCCCATGGACAGAGGAGCCTGGTGGGCTCCAGTCCATGGGGTCGCCAAGAGTCGGACACGACTGAAAAGACTTAGCGCAGCACATCAGGGTCTCCCACTGATTTCTGTGTTATCAAATTGTACTTACCATGCTAAAACACAAACACCTCCTCCCTTGCACTCAGTTACCTCCTGCAGCTGGGATGGTGCTTAGTATACAGGAGGGTCCCTTAAGTAGTTTGTTAATTCCTTTCAAAATATTTATGGAGCATCTTCCAGATGCCAGCTGCTATACTGGGAAATAAAAAATCTAGGTAATAAAGAAAATCTCCCCCCATGGGGGTTTGTAATCTTGCTTAAGAAGAGGCAAACAAGGAATATATATTGTATGTCGATAATAAGAACTATGGAGAAAAAGAAAACAGGAGAGGGAGTGTTGAATGGGGCAGGGTACTGCAATTTTTAACCAGTGGTTAGGGAAGAACTCACTGACCCCTAAGCAAAGTCCAGAGGTGCTTACTCCATTTGCAGATAGTAAATGTTGAATGAATGAATAAATTGTGAGTGAATAATTTTGATTTATCTGAGCCACTTAGGGGAGATTTGTTGCCGCTGAGGTAAAGGGTACTGTCTAAAGCTGCGATTTGACCTGATTTCAGTCAAGAGGAGCTGCAGCTGAGCGTCCTGTGCAGTTGCTAGTTGCCTCATCATTCTCTGGCCCAGATGGTGTCTCAACTCCTAATCTGGTCACGGAGCCCCCTAACTTGATGGCCCCAGAAAATGCACACTCACACTCTGTCTTCTGGTTCAAGGGCTCTTGAATTGGAAACGGCCCTAGCCTCGAAGATAGAAACAAGAGGGAAGACAGGAAGAAAAGGGACAAAAATAAATCCTGCTATTTTCTCATATGTTGGTGTTTTTATGAATTCTCATTGTCTGAGTCTTTAAAAGTCTGACAGCTTTAAGACTGCACCCTTCAGTCTGAAAGTGGCTCACAGGATTTTACTGACTCATGATTTACGAACAAACACATCCCTCCAAATGCATTGCCAAAGGAAGCAGGCTATGCACGCTTTTCCTTTAAGGGCAAGGCCATGTTCTCACTCTAACCATTATTACAGGTAAATATTGTACAGTGATTGAGTCAAAATGAGAAGTTCTCTAAAAGCAAGCAGGGGAATATGCTCAGGTGCATCTACTTTTGGCAGACAGCACCGAAGTGCTCCTCTAAGGAGCCCATCTAGGTGGCATTGGAAGCACTCTTTTCTCAAAGGATGAAAATGCCAACACAGATGGGCAAGAGAAGCCTGCTTCGGCTTCCATGCTCAGGTTCCTTTTGGAGAAAGCCCTGCAAAGTTCAACGCCTTCAAATATGCTTGGGAGTGGGAGTGGGGGAGGAATTAAATATTATCTCCAACTGTATTTGTTTCCTGTTGCTGCTGTAACAAATGACCATACACGTAGTGGCTTAAAACAATACAAATTCATTATCTTTCAGTTCTGGTGATGATATCCCTCTAATGCTAGAAAGTGAAAAGGAACTAAAGAGTCTCTTGAAGGTGAAGGAGGAAAAAGCTGGCCTGAAACTCAACATTCAAAAAACTAAGATCATGGCATCTGATCCCATCACTTCATTTCAAATAGAAGCAGAAAATGTGGAAACAGTGACAGATTTTATTTTCTTGGGCTCCAAAATCACTGAGGACCGTGACTGCAGTCATGAAATTAAAAGACGCTTGCTCCTTGGAAGGAAAGTTATGACAAACCTAGACAGCATATTAAAAAGCAGAGACATTACTTTTCTGACAAAGGTCCATATAGTCAAAGCTATATGACCACTGGTTTCTCTAGCAGTACGGATGTGAGAGTTGGACCATGAGGAAGGCTGAGCACCAAAGAATTGATGCCTTTGAACTGTGGTGCTGTGGGGAGTCCCTTGGACTGCCAGATCAAACCAGTCAATCCTCAAGGAAATTAACCCTGAATATTCACTGGAAGGACTAATGGTGAAGCTAAGGCTCCAATCTTTGACCACTTGGTCAAAGAGCTGACTCACTGGAAAAGACCCTGATGTTGGGAAAGATTGAGGGCAGGGGAAGAAGGGGAGCGACAGAGGACAAGATGGTCGGACAGCATCACCAGCTCAACGGGCATGACTTTGAGCAAACTTTGGAAGACAGTGGAGGACAGGGGAGCCTGGCGTGCTGCGGTCCATGGGGTCACAAAGAGTTCAACATGACTTGGAGACTGAACAACATAGTTCTGGAGATCAGAAACACTAAAACAAAGACAGTGCCTGCCCGGTGTTCTCTCTGTAGACATTGGAGCAGACATCCCTTCCCTGCCTTTTCTCCAGTCCTGGCTTCTGGTGGCTGCCTGCATTCCCCGGTTTGGGTCTCCTTCCTCCATCTGCAAAGCTAAGAGTGTAGTATCTTCAAATCTCTCTCACTCTTTGACTTTTGATTCCATTGTCACAACTCCTCGCATCCCTGACCTCTGCTCCTTTCTTCAAAGAACTTCTGTGATTACGATGGGGCCACTCAGATAATTTGTAATAATAACCACATCATCTTAACTTCATTAACTTAATCACACCTGCAGAGTCCCCTTTGTGTTAAAACAGTGTAACATATTGTAATGTATTTATGTATTACAGGGATTAGAACATCAATATCTTTGTGGGTCCTTTATTCTGCCACTATACCAGCTATGTTCATGCATGATGAAAAGTGTGTTTTGAAAATAATGAGGATTTTTTTTAAGGAAAAGAAAATCGCTGCTTATTGAGGAGGGTGTGCAGTTGTTTACATACCTAATCTTCTTTAACACACTGGAATTCATTCATCTGAACATGGTTGTCATTTATGGTAAGTCACTTTGAAGGTCATGGGTGTATTTTATGAAATTCTTGTTGCTCAAGAACTTGTTTGAACTCCTTGAAATTGCCTTCAGAGCACTCACTGGCATATCCTTAATGGAAGCAACTGCTCATTCTTTGAGATCAAGATTTATTTTTTGGAAAGAAGCAAAATGCTAGATTAAGCTAGATAATACTTTCTAGACCCAAAAGGAGGATAAATTATAAAGAAACCTGCATAACTCAAGATTGGTTCTGAAGATTTTAAAACAGAAATTATAACATATTTTGAAAACTGACAGTCACATCAGAATAAGCATATAATAATAAAAGGTAAGCACTTTGAATATTGATTTGAATGTATTAAGTTTTTCTATTTAATAGACAACTTTGTTTACACTGTGTATAGTAAAATATCATTATGTTGAGGACAGTTTTATTTGAAAAGTAAAGAGAATTTTTATATAAACAGATGTTTCCAATGAAACTATTTGGAGTTTGCTTACTCTTAACTCTCATGTTATGTTGCCTAATTATGGAAGCTATTTGTTACACACTAGCTCATTTTAAGTCTATTATCTTTCATATTGTGTTCTCTAATTAAATCCTTTATAGGCTATAGTATCGTGCTTTAAAATGATCCAAAACTAGATCATTGGTTTAAAAAAAATCCTCAAGTCTTGTGCCCCAACCCATGAAATCACTGACTTTCTCTTTCATCTTACTAATGATCTTTAAAATTTCAGGATCCACATATGAGAAAATTATCAGTGATGTTATTTATAGAATTTTGCTTCAAGAAAGTTGGGAAAGATGACTTAGAACTATGATTCTAAATTCTTATGAAAAAATTTCTTATCTATAAAAATCACTTAAAAGGCCAAATGAATACATTCAGCCAATGAACATACCCTAACTGGCAAGATCTTAAAGCATGACTAATTGGAACGTTCTGACTTTAGAAAATTTAAAATTAGCTTGTATCAAGGTTTATAAGTCATAAATTTCAGAAGTAAGAAAAATTTGAGTTTTAAAATTTTATTTATTTTGCCATTAGAAAACTTGTGTACAATGCTAAACTTCCTTTCTGTCTCTACCTTGGTTTCTGTCTTTCTCTGTGTTTACACACACACACATAAAAAACTGCCCATTTGTACAATCATTTGCCCACAGTTCTACCAAGTGTATTCTGTAGACACCATTCACGTTCAGAATGTCTCAGGCCTCCAGTGATAGTGGTTAGCAGATGAACCACAGAGCATAAAGCAGCTTTGAGGGCACCCAAGGCTGGACCTCCTGTATCTTCTCACCTGCCCTATTCATCCTCATCCACCAAATATGCCAGGCTGGGCAATCTGGCCACCAGCTCTGAAAAATGTGAATATTTGTGTGTGGTGTAATACTGGACTATTGGGCTTCCCTGGTGGCTCAGTGGTAAAGGATTTGCTTGCCAATGCAGAAGACGTGGGTTCAGTCCCTGGACAGGGGAGATCTGGAGAAGGAAATGGCAACACACTCAAATATTCTCGCCTTAAAACCCCCATGGACAGAAGAGCCTGGTGGGCTATAGTCCATGGGGTCACAAAGAGTTGGCACACGACTAAGGGACCAACAGCAATATTGGACTATAGGGGTGTTTCACATTTCACAAACTTGGTATATGGAAAGAACACCTAAGGAAACAAATATGAGTTATTATTCATAGCACAAAATGATTTTTCAATTTATAAGAAATACTCAGTACATTTCCAAGTATGTTAAAAATATAAATTATTCATAGAAAGTTATTTGGAGGTTATTACTTCAGGAACATGTTCACTGCTGAAAACGGGTACCATTGTACCATAGGAGAAATTTTTCTTGATTTTACATGTCAGGCAACAGCATTCCAGGGCTTTAAGATTTGTTTATCCTCTGGTACTGTGAAAACATTCCAAATAGGATATTACCATATTTTCTTGTACAACTTCCCTTGATATTTTCACTCTCAAACAGAGCGGGTTAGGAGAATTTTGTTTGTACCTAGCAGCAATCTCATTAATCTTCATGAGATTTCACCTCTACTGACTGGCAAATGGTCCCATCTGAGGTAACATAGTCATCAGTCAGTGGCAAAGCTAACTGGAATGTGGATTTCCACAAACTTCTCCTTGTGTCTCAAGCAGGTTCTTTCCCCTAGATTGCTTTGCATGCAACTGTGAATTTTTTCATTGCTCTTCTTAAATTTGCTGTACAAGAGTGAGAGTGTAAGAGAGGATGGAGTGGTTTAGGCAATGCGTCTCTTTTTAACTTTTTTTCCCCTTAAACTGGATCAATGGACAGAATATGTGAAGTGAAAAATATGGAAGTAAACGGAGCTGGCATTTAATGAGCATCTACTATATTTTGGAGGTGTTGCTAAAGCAGGTGCATCATTGATTGGCTGACTGGCTGTCACATAGATCTCAGACAAGTCTGAGAATGTCAGAAGGGCAGAGACAGGTCTATATGTAGGAATGACAGAGGAACTTCACTGAGAAAGGTGCTAGAGTCAGCTTAGGAGATGATGGCAGGATCAGACAACATCAGGTGTTATTATTTGTTGCATTATTTTTGCCTTAGAGCTGGTAGAGAAACATAGACTATAGGATGTTATATTTGCATACCCACAACTGGAGCAGGAGACTGGTTTTTTAAATTTTAAAAAATTTATTTTGAATTGGAGGATAAATTGCTTCACAATGTTGTGTTGGTTTCCACCACACGACAGCATCAATAGTTGTAAGTACACATATATCCCCTCCCTCTGGAACCTCGATCCCCAAATAAGAGGGGAGACTCATGTTGAGAGAGACAGAGCAAACACGTGAGGGCATTTCACTATTTTAGAATCCTCTATATAGCCAGGGGAGCTGACAGTCATCAGGGAGTCAAGTTGCCTAGTTTTACAGTTAGATTCATGTTGTCAGTAAAGCCCACTGAAATGCGTCCTCCAGAGTCTTTTCTGAAAACTGGGGGATTCAGTCATTCCACCTCTGTGATCCCACAGTATTTTCTGTATAGATCCATTTTGCTGCCTTTCCTGTAATTTGTTTACAGATCTTTCTTCCAGTAAATGCTTTTGAACTGTGGTGTTAGAGAAGACTCTTGAGAGTCCCTTGGACTGCAAGGAGATCCAACTAGTCCATCCTAAAGGAGATTAGTCCTGGGTGTTCATTGGTAGGACTGATGTTGAAGCTGAAACTCCAATAGTTTGGCCACTGATGTGAAGAGCTGACTCATTTGAAAAGACCCTGATGCTGGGAAAGATTGAGGGCAGGAGGAGAAGGGGATGACAGAGGATGAGATGGTTGGACGGCATCACCGACTCAATGGACATGGGTTTGGGTGGACTCCGGGAGCTGGTGATGGACAGGGAGGCCTGGTGTGCTGCGGTTCATGGGGTCGCAAAAAGACGGACACGACTGAGCAACTGAACTGAACTGAACTTCCAGTAAAATAGGATAAAATGTTTTGGAAATTTACTTTTCCTTCTTAAATCATGCCCCATCCACCTTCTAACTATAAAACTGAGCCATGAGGAATTCAACAGCAGGTGATTATAGAACAGCGAGGTCACTGATGTAAATGGTGGCCCAGTGGTAAAGAACCCTCCTGCCAGTGCAGGAGACACAAGAGACGTGGGTTTGATCCCTGGGTTGGGACGATCCCTTGGAGTAGGGAATGGCTACCCACCCCAGTATTCTTTTGTTTTTTTTGTAAATTAGTTTCGTTATTTTAATTGCCACTCCAGTATTCTTACCTGGAAAATCCCATGGACAGAGGAGCCTGGCAGGCTACAGACCATGGGGTTGCAAAGAGTCCGACATGACTGAGCCCACAGCATGCAGGAGGTCACTGCCGAGCTTTTAAACACAAAACAAATTCTCCTGATGCCTTTAGCAAGGAAGGGTCTAGAGAGTCAAGTGTGTGGAAGGAGAAGGGGTTCAAAATTCTATAATCTCCCTCCAACCTATCAAGAATCCATACTACCAACTCCACCAGAGTTTTCTCCAGAATGTGGAAGGTTGCTGTTTCCTCTCTTAGGGCTGAGCCAGGAGGGCAGGTGTCCCAAAAGGAGGGTGTGAGATGAAGTCCATGCTAGAGCGAATGAGGGAGGGAGCACTTGCCCTTCCCACCTATGGACATGGCCAGAGGAAAAGAAACTGACAGAGGAGAAGGGTGCTGAATCATCAGTGCCCAGAGGGCCCCTCTCCAAACAGAAGGCCCAGCGGGGAGGGACAATGCTGGATAGTTTGAAAGGAAGCTGAAAGCGAAGCATCAGTTTCCTTTAGGGCAGCACCACATCAACTTGAAGAGGCCACATCGAGAATAAGCAGAGGTAGAATGTCATCGGTAGAAAACCCTGGCTCCCCAGGACCCTTCTCAACCCCTGTTTTGCCAGAAGTCAGAGTGCTCTGCAAAGAGGTGCAGGCTGGCTGACGTGGGGTGGAACAGGGGTTCCATGGGGCAGGAACCACCATGGCTGGAGACCAGACACATTCACAGCCAGCTACCTGGAGGTGCACAGCATCAAAGAGAATCAGGGGAGCCTCAAGAATGGGGAAGAGAGCAACGGAGGCCAGCAGAAGGCCAGGCACAGGACTGAAGCACAGATCCACATCCGACCCAGCAAGTGCACACTCAACAGCCGGCTGACTGCCCAAGGGTGGACCGCAGTCAAAGGACCAATGAGAGGCCGAAGGTCACCCTAGAGACCACGAGCCTTCTCAGAAATGCATAAGGGAGAGAGGAATTCTAAAAGCCTGAGCATTTGCCCCAAAGCAACGAAAATATCCAAACCAAGTTTTTAAACTGGAAGAAATTGGCAAGTTTTACATCTAACCAGAATTTTCCCTCCATCCACTGGTATTTAGCTACCTGGAGGATACTTACAGAAGGTTCACTATGAAGATTAGAGAATTTACCTGCCAATGCAGGAGATATGAGACACGAGTTTGATCCCTGGGTCGGGAAGATCTCCTGGAGGAATAACAACAACCCACTCCAGTATTCTTACCTGGAGAATCCCATGGACAGAAGAGCCTGGCAGGCTACAGTCCATAGGGTCACAAAGAGTCGGACATGACTGAAGCGAATAGCACACAATGCACGCACAATTACTTTGAACATCTAAGCAGAGCATGAATGAATCTGCACCCGCAACACTTGAGCTTCTTGAGAGCTAGGACAGTTTCGTCATCATCTTTACATCCCCAGAGCATAACAGAATACTTAAAAGGTGTTTTAGAGTTCCATACTTGGGTCTTATATGAATAAATGCACTTCCCGACAATAAAACTATTAAAGGTGACTTGTGCAGCCTGGCCCAAAAGCTGGTCTTTAGAAATTAATCCTTTCATTCTTTAACCTTCTTATTCAAATATTTCATGGATTTTTGACATCTATATGTACATGATCTTGTGAAGAAGACAAAGATAAACTGTTTCCAAATGTATTCAATACATCAGACATTTTTTTCAGTACTTATTGTATATCAGGTACACAGGTCTCACCTCAAGGACCTTACAGACTTAAAGGAGAAAGAAAATATAATATGTGAACAGCTACCAAATAAAGTAGAAAGTGACAGTTACAATAAGGAAGAAGAAGATGAACAAGCAGAGCCAAGAGAGGATCAAATGCATGTTTTACTGCGAGCCTGGCTGTCGTGGCATGAAGTGGGAGGAAGGGAGAGAGATGCTCTCCTCACTTGCCGATGGAATTACCTGATGGCGTCAGGGTACCAGCCCACTCGACCAGGGTCAGTGGAGGTGGAGTATGAACGCTCCCTTCGTTAGGAGGTAGTTTGAAAGAACACATTTAAAGACAGGTTTAGGGATGGACATCATATGGAACTAAAGACTGAAGGTAGTTTTAGCATGCCCTTCAATAATGTACAAGGGGCTCTCCCCGACGTTAGGACAAAAGGCTGATCAAAAGCTGTGCCACAACCAACCAAATGTTTAGATTTAGACTGCTACATATTTAAGTTATTTCCACAATCATGAGACTAGGAAGTCTGTGTCTAAGAAATCTGAGAGTCAGAGTATCATGTTCCCTTTGGAGGTAAGAATGTTGCTTTTGAATGCTTTGCCTTTAAATGCACTTTAAAATAGCTCTTGAATAGTCATTAAACTGCTATACTCCTGCATCGGGGACAGGTAGAAACAGTGAGGATAAAGAAGGAAATACAGTCTTAAAACCTGAGCTCATAATCGTAAATTCAAGCCCATGGGACATGTTTCTAAAATGCACAGGCGTGCTTTCTCTCTGCTCATTCACGGAGGTGGAAATTCAGGTTGGCTACAAATAAAAAGTCTATTTAGTGACTTTCTCTCATGTGTCACAACTTCTTGACTATAGGACCACCATTATATAAATCTCAGGCATGACAAGTACCTCTCTCCTGTGTCTGCACTGAGCTGAAGGCATATTTTTCCTACCATACTGGCACATTGCATTCTAATTGTTAACATAGCTGTCTATCATCCCACACTACGGCTCAGGTCTGATGAGTGTCTGTGTCCCCAGCATCTAGCCACAGTGTTGTCATTTTTTTAATCAATAAAGAAATTTGTTGCCAAGTCTATTCATTTGGCTTAAACTTTAGACTCCAGAGAGACATAAGAAGGTACAAACTACCCAGCCTCTCTATCATATACAGCTTAATTCTTAGCCTACTGAAAATTCACAAAGAGTGGACCTAGAAAGAACAGAGAGTTACAAAAAGCCATTGCTTCGGTAAAACAGTGCTGCATGAGTATAGTGTAGTATGTTGTGTATGCAGCACTTGTAGGTTGCAGGTATATGCCTTGCACAATGAGTCCCAGGGTCAGTGGACGCTGACCAGTGTATCACACTGCACACTGGAGAAGCTGGCTTTCATTCTGTATTAACCTCTGCAAAGTACTCTTGCCTGGAAAATCCCATGGACGGAGGAGCCTGGAAGGCTGCAGTCCATGGGGTCGCTGAGGGTCGGACATGACTGAGCGACTTTATTTTCACTTTTCACTTTCCTGCATTGGAGAAGGAAATGGCAACCCACTCCAGTCTTCTTGCCTGGAGAATCCCAGGGACGGGGGAGCCTGGTGGGCTGCCGTCTATGGGGTCACACAGAGTCGGACACGACTGAAGCAACTTAGCAGCAGCAGCAGCAACATACCCAAAGAGAGGACTGGGGCAGGAGGAAAATAATCAGGACTAGAAGGANTTGATGCTTAGTGAAATAAGGTATGACTCACATGACCAAGACTGTTTAATAATTTCTCTGTCTATTCTCAATTATTGCCATAATTATTGTTGCCAGAATGCAACATTACTTAATTATGAGGGTACCTTTAACTATGTTTTACACACTTGTGAACACTTGCATACTCCACATTTCTTTAAAAAGAGAGTGAAAACAAAATTAAACTCTTAAGCCAATTATAGAGATACATATGTACAAGGATGTTCTTTAGAGAAAAACTGGAAGCAACTTAGATGTCTATCAGTGGGAAACTGGATAAATTGTGGCATATTTATAAAATGTGATTATATATCTATTATTATTACACATGATTTTTATATGTCATATATATTATATATGATATTGTATATGATTATATATATGTTTGAAAGATATTACATTTATTCTCTACATATAAGATAGGGATATATTTCTAGAAAAATGTTGAGTTTAAAGAACCCTAGAAGGATGACATGTAGAGTACATACAATAAACTTTCACTTAAATACATATATATGCAGGGCTTTCCCGGAGGCTCAACAGTAGAGAATCCAACTGTCAGTGCAGGAGACACAGGTTGGATCCCTGGTCCAGGAAGATCCCACACGCAGTGGCGCAACAAGCCTGTGCGCTGCAACTGTTGAGCCTGTTCTCTAAAGCCCGGGAGCCGCCAACTAGAGAAGCCGCCACAATGAGAAGCCCACGCACCACATGGAGAGTGGCACCTACTCGCTGCAGCTGGAGGAAAGTCTGACCAGCAACGAAGTCCCAGCACAGCCAAAAATGAACACATAAAATTATTTAAGAAATGCATGCACGTGTAGATGTATAACAGAAACATGAACATGAAGGATACGCAACAATATGATGGAAATTTAGGGAAAGAAAGGGAATCTGGCAGGAGCACAAAGGGGGTTTCAGTTTCAGCATGTCAGCATTTCCTTTCTTGAAAAAAAAAAAAAATTCTGAAACAAATTCATGGCAGCATTTAACACTGATTAAATCAAGTTGAAGATTACCTTATCGTATTATTCTCTGTGCTTTTTATTTATATTTGAACATACTGATAATAAAATAATAACAACCCATTTAAATGCCAAATTATAATTCTAAAGTTTCCACCCATAGATTATGTTACTCCTCCTCGTTAATTTTTTTAGTCGTGTCCGACTCTGTGTGACCCCATAGACGGCAGCCCACCAGGCTCCCCCATCCCTGGGATTCCCAGCATGGTTAGCAAGAGAAATGGAGATTGTTTCCCATGTGAGTTAATTTTAATTGCCAAACTATCATGTTTGAAGAGACCTTCTTTTTTCTTATTTCACAGATATACTAGTTTCATCTGTTTGCATTTTAGTACTACATGGCTGAAGAAAGATGAATCATCTTTGGGTGAGAAGTTGTAAAGCTGGTATTTCTACTGAAATGGTTCATATAGCGCAGTTATAAAAATAGCACAGCTTTTAGAATTTATCCAAATGTCATTGCTAATCTGTCTCAAAGTCACAGACACAATCTATTCCTTCTCTACAAGTCAAGAGATACAAATCCACAAATGTGTCTCTAGACTGAAACCCTTATAAATCCAATATGATGGTGTTACCATTTCTCGTTTGACTTTCTAATAAAGAAAACAGCTCGATTTCTTCACTTCAATGTCCATCTTTCATCACCTTTTTTCCAGAATAAATGTTATCTCTTGCCATTGTTAGCTTTCTTTATCTTCTTACTATAAGTGCAAAGTTAAAAAAATTTTTTTCCCAAAAGATGTTTGACATTATTAGCCATTGCTGCTGCTGCTAAGTCGCTTCAGTCGTGTCCGACTCTGTATGACCCCATAAACGGCAGCCCACCAGGCTCCCCCATCCCTGGGATTCTCCAGGCAAGAATACTGGAGTGGGTTGCCATTTCCTTCTCCAGTGCATGAAAGTGAAAAGTGAAAGTNTGAAGGAAAAGAAATGAAAACTGAATCAGGCCTGTAGTCTAACAGTATTGTACCAATGTCAATATCCTGGTTTTGACATTATATGAAAGTCATACAAAATGTCACCATTGAGTAAAAGCTGTGTGAACAGTTCAAAGAATCCTATGCAGTTTTGCAGTTCCCTGTGAATTTATAATCATTTCAGAAATATGTATTTTCCTCTCATGTTTCATGTATCAATTGCTTGTGACATTTAACCCTAAATTTGGTGGATGGGGATAAAACTGAAAGGGCAGGGGGATAAAACATGGAGGGGCTCTTCATCACTGTTTCTAAGAGAGTCAGAAAACAAAAGTATCTGGTGTTCTGCCAGCCAGTAGTGAGGACTGTCTTTTAGACGCAGAAGTGCCTATAAAAATGGCGGTGGGGTCATATTCTATCAGCTCTTTCCTCAGAAAGTTTCATGGCTCTCTTAAGCCAGACTCTTCATCCTGGCATTAAAGACCTCCTCTTGTATGACCGCAACTTAACTTTCTAGCTCTGTCTTCCTTCTTTCCCTTGTGAGCACCCATTGCTTCAGTCTGTTCTCTGCACCACAGCCTGACTGCCTTTAAAACTCGAATGTGGCTTCCCACGGCACTTAGCTTATAGACTCAGACCTTTGTGCTGGCTGTCAAGGCTTGCGGAAGCTGGCCTCCCTCCCCAGCCCATTTTGTTCACCACTCTCTGCTTCAGTCTCTTCGCCCAGTCACCAGCCCTTGCTCACAACCTCACCCTCACCATGGTCCGTCCCGCCACAGAGACTTGGGCAGGCTGTCTTCTTTGCTTGGATCTCTTTCTTTCCCAGCTAATCTTCCAGTTCTCTCACAAATCTCACTCCATCTGCAATCCCTTAGGAAAAACCTCCCCAACTTTCCAGTTTAGGTCAGTTCATTCTGACAAATGTCCTTGTAGAACGGCGTTGCTTTCTTTTTTAAACCCTTTATCCCTGACTATAATGATGCGTTGCTGTTTAGTCGCTAAGGTGTCAAACTCTTTTATGACCCTCTGGATTGTAGCCCGCCAGTCTTCCCTGTCCATGGGATTTTCCAGGCAAGAATACTGGAGTGGGTTGCCATTTCCTTCTCCAGGGGATCTTCCTAACCCAGGGACTGAACCCATGTCTCCTGCTTGGCAGGTGGATTCTTAACTGCTGAGACGATATATCCATTCACTTGGTTATTTGACCAAAAGCTGCCTTTCCCATTTCCTGGAAGCTCCATGAGAATACAGAAAGTATCTATTTTGTTCTTTTGCTCACAAGTGTTCCCTCCCTAATACACTGACTTGAACACAGAAGTATTCATTACTTATTTTTGAAGTGATCAAATGTATCAAACTGGAATAATTATTCTCCAATCATATTCCTCAGGTTTCCTGCCCCTAAGCTTTTGAAATACAAAGCAACAGTACTAACGTAGTTCCAAGAGCAAACGCCTTTTCTTTTGACCATTTATTATTATTTAATAGTTTTTTTTTGTAGGAAGCAAAATGGTTCTAAAATTGTTAGATTCAACTTGCTTTTTCACTTTCCCCATCCCTTGCTCAGTAAGTTATAATGAAGAAAAATGTATATAAGTAGCATTATTATTTTTCTGCCTTTCTGCAGTTAAACTTTTTATAGAATGCAGCATTAAACGGGGTGTGAGACAGTTAATTTGACAGAAGTGTTGGATGGATCAATAGTTGTGCATAACATGGGTTGAACAAAACACTTGAGGACAAGGAGAATGTTGTTAAAGACCCTGTCACTGTTGACGAGAGGAAACTGAAAAAAAAAAAAAAATTTGTATAAATCCCCACAGAACTTAAGCAACCAGTAATTGGTTGTGAATTTTCAATGCTTAACAAAAGAAAACAAAGGTCAACTGGATTTCCAAAGGGAGACGTTTCCTTTTCATGCTCCCCAAGCCAATTTGTAGGTTTCCATTCTGCACTAATGGGCCCAGTTCCACCATGAAGCCAGTGTCCCTCTTTCTTCTCCCACTACATATACCAGTATAGACATTCCAGAGCCCTCCACGTGTGGCTAGAGAATGGCTGGGAATTTCTGTGCCCCAAAACACTGGAAATCAATGCAATTTAATTAAGTTCTTTAAATATTTTTGATTTTCTATTATGTGCTGGGTTTCGTACGAGGTACTAGAGATTCAAAGGTGAAGAAGATATCCTTCTTGCTGTGAAAGAGCTCACAGCTTGGTGGAATAGGTGGAAACAGACAAACAGCATTCTTAGATAAGTCAGACCATGAAGAGAGAGCTTTAATATGAAGTGCTGGGAGCATACGAGAGACAGACAGAGGGGTGTGTTGTCCCTGTGGGGCTTCTGGGGTGGGTGGGACCTAGGCTGGGCTTGGAGCACCGTGGCTGTTTTCCCGGCACCCATCTACCTCACCGCTCCCTTAATGGGTGACAATGGTTCTTGTGGTATACTAAAATCAAAGAAGAAAGAGATGTCCCGTTACATGTGAATTGAGAAAAATTAAAAGAACACAGATATAAAGTTTAAGTTAATTTTTATACATTTGATTTCCTTCTCATTGCAAAATCTACAGACTAGTATTCAGATTCCCAAGTAACTAAACTGAAAGCAAACGACATCTATAAGATGATACAGAAGAAGAGAAGAAAAAAGAGCCGTGGTACCTGGATGCTGGTCAGAGTAGTGTACTGGTATGCCTTGACCACCAGATAGTTTGCTTCCAAGTCTATCAGTCCCAGGATCATGTATTTCCACCATCTTCGTCGTAAAATTGCCAGGAGGTTTTCTTCTCCTGCATCACAAAGTTGCAAAGAAATGGATTACGTTCTGAACACACTGAGAAACTATATTTAGAGGATGGTTGGATGGCATCACCGGCTCAATGGACGTGAGTTTGAGCAAACTCTGGGAGATGGTGAAGGATAGGGAAGCCTGGCATGCTGCAGTCCATGGGGTCACAAAGAGTTGGACATGACTTAGCAACTGAGCAACAAAAAAAGCAATATATAGTATAGTAGTATATAGTAGTATATATAAATATAGTAGTATATATAGTATATTAGTATACATATATTTTTTACCATACCTTATCAAATGTTTAATTAAACAAATACATGAGCGTGTCGTAGAATGATGTTTTTACTTAGTTTGCTAGACTTTATGATAGACTACAGCCCTTCAAATTAGTGCTTATCCCAGAACAAGACAGATTTTTAGTCCATGATGTAAACTAATTTTCTCATGAATATTTGAAAAAAAAATTAGGTGAAGTAAAATCAAAAGGAAAGGTGTTCAGAAAGGCTGCATAAACACATGACTCCAAATCATCCCAAATGTCTGGATTGTGGTAAACTAGACAAAACCAGAAAGAGGTGGTCAAGCACAGGAGAAAAGCCTGTGCTCTGCTGCAGATCTGCAGTCAGGCTCCAGGATGCTACGAGGAGGGCTTGTTCCGCTCTGACCGTTACATTTAGGTGGTGTGTGAGTGAGGGGAAGACAGAGGAAGCTGGGGGTCACTCATGGACGAAAAGAGTGCCATGGGCCTTGGCTTCAGTACTGCCGGCAACTGCAGTCTTCACATCTTGCTTAAGCTGGTGGCGTCAAAATAGACTTTGAGCTGCTTAGTTCATCATCCTTATTCTTACATATTTCAGGCCTGAAACATAACTTTTCTTAAAGTAGGGCAACATGTTATTAATAATTATAGCTTTCTGGGGCCAGCTTGTGAGGTATTCTTAGAAGATGTGGAATACGCAAAAACCCTGAGTGAATGGTGATTCTTGATATCAAAGAAGCAGTCTGAATATCTGGCCCACAGTATGCCTTCTCTTCGGCTTCTTTGGTGGCTTCGTGGTAGAAAATCTGCCTGGCAGTGCAGGAGATGCAGGTTCAGTCCCCGGATTGGGAACATGCCCTGCAGAAGGAAATGACAACTTGCTTCTGTATTCTCACCTGGGACAGAGGAGCCTGGCAGGCTACAGTCCATGAGGTAGCAAAAGAGTTGGACCTGACTTAGCTACTAAACAACATCAACATGCTTTCTCTTGCTTTTCCGTGTGTGAACTCCCCTGCATGGACTATGTTATGCCAGCCTTCAAATGAAGAAGCAGCCTAGACTCTACCACCAGGAAGCCTTCCTAGATCTCTCACTTTGATCTTCCAAGACTCAGTTGGGTTTCCTTGCTATGGGTTCCTTTAACAGTCTTTCTTATGCCACTGATACAGTATTATCTCCCTGTATTATAATGGTCTGTTTTCTTGACTCTGTTACTCATTAGATTATTAATAATTTGAAGACAGTATCAGTGTCTCGGTCACCACCCTAAGACCCAACCATGCATGGTGAGTAGTCAATAAATAATACAGTATCTATGAACACATTTCACATTCAATAATCTCAGCAATGTTAAATAACATTGAAATTGAAAATTTTAATATGTATACTATAAACATTCATGCTCCAGACAATGAAAATTGTTTTCTAGTTAGAATGTAGACAGCAGCTGACATAAATTAATTTGGTGACCATTTTACACATTAATACTCCATAGATAGGACATAAAAAGGTCAATGGCATATTGAACCACAAAGCTGCAATTTTAAGGTCACAAGTCATTGTCCCAGTTAATTTATACGATGAACAGAGAATTGCTAAACTCAGAGCACACCAGCCACATTTCAATATGTGACATTGAAAATCTAGGTCACGGCGCTGTTTGTTTCACCAATCAATACATATTCAAAGTGATAAAGATTCAAAGGGATGATTCGTTTCTTGCTATTCTGTTGAAGAAGTTTGCAAGTAAAACACTAAACAAATGCTCCCAATTGTTTCATTTGAGCACCTGAAAATGTACAACATGCTTGCTTAGCAAAATTATCCAGGAAGTCAAGAAAGCACTTTTTATTTTTGGCTGAGCAAAAAATGCAACCCTTAAAAGGACTGCTTAGGGATTTATCTACATGACTGTCATTAACACCGATGAACAATAGGTCATTAAAATTCTTTCTAGAATAATGAAGATATATTCTTAAGAGCCTTTGTGCCAAAGTGCTTTCTAAACCTCATGAAACGGGGCCATCCATAAAAACACTAGCACAATTGGTAGTATGTTAACATTTTGAAGAAAAAAGAATTTAAAAAAATTAACGAGGAGGAGTAACATAATCTATGGGTGGAAACTTTAGAATTATAATTTGGCATTTAAATGGGTTGTTATTATTTTATTATCAGTATGTTCAAATATAAATAAAAAGCACAGAGAATAATACGATAAGGTAATCTTCAACTTGATTTAATCAGTGTTAAATGCTGCCATGAATTTGTTTCAGAATTTTTTTTTTTTTTCAAGAAAGGAAATGCTGACATGCTGAAACTGAAACCCCCTTTGTGCTCCTGCCAGATTCCCTTTCTTTCCCTAAATTTCCATCATATTGTTGCGTATCCTTCATGTTCATGTTTCTGTTATACATCTACACGTGCATGCATTTCTTAAATAATTTTATGTGTTCATTTTTGGCTGTGCTGGGACTTCGTTGCTGGTCAGACTTTCCTCCAGCTGCAGCGAGTAGGTGCCACTCTCCATGTGGTGCGTGGGCTTCTCATTGTGGCGGCTTCTCTAGTTGGCGGCTCCCGGGCTTTAGAGAACAGGCTCAACAGTTGCAGCGCACAGGCTTGTTGCGCCACTGCGTGTGGGATCTTCCTGGACCAGGGATCCAACCTGTGTCTCCTGCACTGACAGTTGGATTCTCTACTGTTGAGCCTCCGGGAAAGCCCTGCATATATATGTATTTAAGTGAAAGTTTATTGTATGTACTCTACATGTCATCCTTCTAGGGTTCTTTAAACTCAACATTTTTCTAGAAATATATCCCTATCTTATATGTAGAGAATAAATGTAATATCTTTCAAACATATATATAATCATATACAATATCATATATAATATATATGACATATAAAAATCATGTGTAATAATAATAGATATATAATCATATTTTATAAATATGCCACAATTTATCCAGTTTCCCACTGATAGACATCTAAGTTGCTTCCAGTTTTTCTCTAAAGAACATCCTTGTACATATGTATCTCTATAATTGGCTTAAGAGTTTAATTTTGTTTTCACTCTCTTTTTAAAGAAATGTGGAGTATGCAAGTGTTCACAAATGTGTAAAACATAGTTAAAGGTACCCTCATAATTAAGTAATGTTGCATTCTGGCAACAATAATTATGGCAATAATTGAGAATAGACAGAGAAATTATTAAACAGTCTTGGTCATGTGAGTCATACCTTATTTCACTAAGCATCAACAGAATGATCAATGTGTTTTTTTCATTTTTATAACAAATACTTATATGATACTGTGTATCAGCCAGTGTCTATGTGCTTTACAAATATTAATTTACTTAATCCTTATAATAACCCACAGATGACAAATCTGGGACCTGGAGGAGTTAAGTCCTTTGCCAGAAAATTCACACAGGTGAACCAGAATTTGAACTCATGACAATCTGGCATTAGGTTTCATACTCATTGGTACTGCACTATTTTGCCTCACTAGTTTGTAATTATGGCACTGTCCCCAGGAGTCATTCATTTCCCATTAAAGGAGCTATCATGACTTTATCCAAACTGTCCTGCAGGGTGACCTGTGGCCAACTCCAGGGAAGTGCCCATCACCTTGAAGCCGACGTGCATGGCGCCCCCCGGCGTTGCCAGTGCCCAGTGGCCCAACCCTGGGTCCACCCCTGAAGCTGCTTTGGGATGCACATGCGTCCCATCACCATCAGTTCAGTACCAAAATGTTGATGCCTCCCTGTCTAAATGCACGACATTTTCCCTTGTGAAATGTAAAATAAGGCTTTAAATCAAATTGATGACTTAACAAAGTCTAATGATAAAAATTACTGTCACATGCTGTCCTGCTAGTTGAAGCCTTGGGCATAATAACAATGGTCGCACATCGAGTGGGGAGAGCGTGGCGGTGGTTAAGAAATGCTGAATGAAGGAAGAGAAAACCCCTGTGCAAAGAGCTGCCACATTCATGGCAGCGACTGGAAAACAGAAGGGTCTTGATTCTTAGGACTCTTGCTCACCCCTGGTGGTGGTCTGAGCAGAGAATAAAAGGACTGCGAGACAGCACCCGAGGTGAATTCAGCAAAGGGAACAAGAAGCTTCATTATTCTCGTGGCTGCATTTTCATTAAGGGCTTTCATGGGTGGTGTGATCCAGCAAGGTGTTTTTCTGCAAGAACAGAACTCAGCGCTCACTGCACAGAGGGTCCACAGCAAGAGTGAAGCCCCTGCACAGGGGGAGAGACCCCTGCTTGAATGAACCCCTCCTTGGCTCACAGTTTGAAGCCATAATGCCGTCTTTCTTTACCAGAACTCCAAGGGATGACGTTAAATATTCATCAGTGAATTTGAAAAAAAGGAACAACTGACGATGGACATTTTAATTACTCACTTTTAACAGCTGAAATTTAGTATTAGGATGTAGAATTCGAAACCATTCTCTTTCCTCAGAAGAGTGAACCAAGTAAATGTGCTAATAATAAGGAAATGGAAATGGTTCACACAAAAAACTGTAACTAATTGCACCTCATATTGTGAATCTGAGGGTAGGGATGGACTATAAAAAAGACAAATATTGACTATTTAAAATTGTTTTGTATAGTTTCATTCATTTTTATTATTAGAGCCAGAGAGTGAGATTAAGACAAGCACAGAAGGCCATCCTTGACTGTTTTAGCTTAAGAGCAAACAGACCTTGGTTTGGCCTCTGATGTACATTAGTAGTATGAGTTGGTTAATGGCTCTGAACCTTAATTCCTCTATTGTAAAATGGGGACTGTCACGAAAATTTAATAGGGCGCTGTAGATTAAAAGCAGTATGAGTGTCATATTTAAGCTAATATCTAATGCCAGGCATGTGCACAAGATGAGCTAGCAAGTAATGGGGTCCTGGAATCCCTGAATCCTTGACCAGTCACACACCACACATGTGCTCAGCAAGTGTGATGGAGACTGCATGGAGGAAGCCCAGGAATCTGAACTCTCTTCAGGTCTCATTAAGGCTTTGGCCACACATCCTCTGTCTCTTACTCTTGTGACTGTGATGGATCACACGGCAGCCAGCATATGTTTGTCCAGACTAGAGGCAGGCTGAGGGCTATGTCCTTGACCTGGATGCCTCTCCCCCGGGCCAGATCCTCGTCGTGGCCCTCTGGATCTCACTACTTGATCTGGGGATAGAGGCCGTGTGGACATACCCTTCCCTTGAACTAGACCTGACTTTGTTTCCTGCGACACTAGTCTGCTTTTCCAGGGTGGGGGTCTCTCAGGAGGTGTTTCCAAGGTGACCACATGTCTGCCCGTGACAAGCAAAACATAGAAGAGGAAACCACACAAAAGGGTTCAAAGAAAGCCGAGAGGAGAAGAGACACGGCCTCAGTGCCCACTTAACTCTTTCCACATCCCTGTCACTCAAGCTCCCACTTAGTCTGCATGGCCCAGGCTAAACGCTCTCTTCCATGTGAAGCTTCCTCGGGTTCTCTGCTCCCCGCTCAGCACTTATTTCTCTTTTTCACATATCCTCAACTATGCCTAGCAGAGTGATTTAGATAAATTATTACTCAATGTAAGACCTTGTTATCAAGGTAAGATATCTGAATGCTGCTGCTGCTGCTAAGTCACTTCAGTCGTGTCCAACTCTGTGTGACCCCATAGACGGCAGCCCACCAGGCTCCCCCATCCCTGGGATTCTCCAGGCAAGAACACTGGAGTGGGTTGCCATTTCCTTCTCCAATGCATGAAAGAGAAAAGTGAAAGTGAAGTCGCTCAGTCTGTCCGACTGTTAGCGACCCCATGGACTGCAGCCCACCAGGCTGCTCCGTCCATTGGATTTTCCAGGCAAGAGTACCGGGGTGGGGTGCCACTGATATCCGAATAACACCCTCAAAATCTACTCAATCATCTGGCTGTTTTTCAGACATGCCTAACAAAGGTTTGGAAAAATATCTAAAAGCAACTAAAAATGAAACATAATCACATAAGGTTCTGGTGGCCGTGACTTTAAAAGTCACACATGTGTAAAAATGACTGTATACAGGATAGGTTTTTTAACAGTAAGTTTATTTTTTTCAAAGTTACCTTTTTGCATCGATGAGTAAAACAAAGTATTCTAGCTCTAGTTACAAACATAAACCTTTCTGATGCAAAAACATGTACACATGATATGAAAATCTCACCTTCTCAACATGTATCTTTCTATGTATGCTGCTGCTGCTGCTGTTAAGTCGCTTCAGTCGTGTCCGACTCTGTGCGACCCCAAAGACGGCAGCCCACCAGGCTCCCCCATCCCTGGGATTCTCCAGGCAAGAACACTGGAGTGGGCTGCCATTTCTTTCTCCAATGCAGGAAAGTGAAAAGTCAAAGTGAAGTCACTCAGTCGTGTCCGACTCTTAGCGACCCCATGGACTGCAGCTCACCAGGCTCCTCCGTCCATGGAATTTTCCAGGCAAGAGTACTGGATTGGGGTGCCATTGCCTTCTCCACTTTCTATGTTTATTACCCTTTTAAACATGAAACAGAGCTCTTAAATCTTAGAAACCCTTTTTTTCTGTTTTTTTGAAGCTGTCATCTTTTATGACGCTAAGACACACAATTTTATGTGGCATACATATACCCTGCTACTGCTGCTAAGTCGCTTCAGTCGTGTCCGACTCTGCAACCCCATGGACCTGTCTCTTATACACATCTTATAGACATTCCAGAGCCCTCCACGTGTGGCTAGAGAATGGCTGGGAATTTCTGTGCCCCAAAACACTGGAAATCAATGCAATTTAATTAAGTTCTTTAAATATTTTTGATTTTCTATTATGTGCTGGGTTTCGTACGAGGTACTAGAGATTCAAAGGTGAAGAAGATATCCTTCTTGCTGTGAAAGAGCTCACAGCTTGGTGGAATAGGTGGAAACAGACAAACAGCATTCTTAGATAAGTCAGACCATGAAGAGAGAGCTTTAATATGAAGTGCTGGGAGCATACGAGAGATTTTTGAAGCTGTCATCTTTTATGACGCTAAGACACACAATTTTATGTGGCATACATATACCCTGCTACTGCTGCTAAGTCGCTTCAGTCGTGTCCGACTCTGCAACCCCATGGACTGCGGCCTACCAGGCTCCTCTGCCATGGGATTTTCCAGGCAAGAGTACTGGAGTAGGTTGCCATTGCCTTCTCCTACACATATGCTACATCCTTTGAAATAGAAAACATTCCAGTGTTCTTGATATGTCATAGGAGAAAAAACACAATTGCTAACATTTTCTTCTTCATAATAGTATAAGGCAGTATGAGTGTGCCTTATATTGATAGTAAGCCTACTTAGATTTTACCATAAGGGCCATTAAAACAAATGGATAAACAAAGAGCTTTTCTGAAAGTTCGGGACATCTAAAACCACATACATGAAAACTGCACATTGACTATTAAACTCTGTTGACTAAAATCTAGGTGTTACAAGTTGCTCTACCTCTTAAGGAAAATAAGGTGTGAGATCCAAACAACTCCCCCAAAGTCCATTCAGAATTGAAAAACTAGATATACATTTAGAGCATCCATTTACTATTCTTAGAACACACTGTAAAGAATACAACCACTTGCATAGCTAAACACAGTCACTATTGATCACTGGAAGAGGAATCTGAAAATATTAAAGATGTTCAGTTGTTGTATGATCAAATACGAACCAATACTATTGTCCCATACTAGGGATATAGAAGGCTGGGTCACGCCTAGTGACTAGAGACTCAGATCTACTGGGCTAGAGACTGCCAAAAGGGCAGTCAATCATGCCTACATACTGGAGCTCCAATTACAAAGAGGTTACAAACCTCCAAACACAGAGGTTCCAGTGAGTTTCCATGATTGGCAAGATTTTGTCCATATTGTCACACGCTGGTGCTGGATAAGTAAAATGTCTTGTCTCCATTGGCAGCAGACCACGGAAGCCCTGGACTTGGTACTTCTTTAGGACTCTGTCCCTTGGTTGATTCTAAATTGCATCCTTTTCCTGCAATAACTATAACCATGAATGTAATAGCCTTCCAGGAGTTCTGTGAGGCTTAGTGAATTTCTGAAACTGGCAGTGGTTTGGGGGACCACAGTTCTATCTGTGAACTTGCAATTGGCCTCAGGCGTGAGGGTGTTCTGTGTGGACTCTAAACTTTCTCATTTGGACTAAACTCTCACACTGGTGTGAGGTAAGTGTAGTGTTGAGGCCGTGCCCCTAATAGTTTGCACTAGGTTTTCCTCAAACACAACTAAAGTTGTCCCTCACTTGCTCAAGAACTTGAGTACAGTATTTGGCACATCTCAACAAAACCAGAACCCAGAGGAACCCTTCAGGTCTGAATTCAAATTAAAACGAGTGTCCTTTCCAGGTGATTTTAAACAACATATGTGATTAGTTGTGGTCTTGAAAAAGTATT
>SJYX01012928.1:848970-868932 GCA_006410675.1 Oreotragus oreotragus
CAGGTTGTGGTCTTGAAAAAGTATTGCAACTTTGCACTTTCAACTTACATTTTCCATCATTATAAAGATATCACTCACAATGGGAAATACTGTTCATCAGCTCAAAATGGTTAATGATAGGTTGGCTGTGTGTATGGTGGGGGGCGGGGAGATAGTGGATGCTTTGATTTGAAATTATTTAAGGCAGTCATAATGCAATGATGGACAAATATAAATCTATTTTCCTGTGGAGAGTCTGCAGAGAGGAAAATGTATTTGTCCTTTTTAATGACAAGACTATTCTCCTCTTCATCCCATTTTGTGAAAAGTGACCCTATTTGCCTTCTGAAGGTTTCCCGTAATTGGCTCTGATGCCTCCCGACATTAGCAGATGAATCTGTCAGCTCTGTGAATTTTGTTTTGAAGAAAGAGCTGTGTAGTGGCTAATGACACACGATGTGAGGGGGAGAGGCCAGAGCAGCCTTGCCTCCGGACTCCTGCCACTTGCTGAGCGTATTCAAAAGACAGCATGACAGAAGGTGCCAGGCTGAACTCTTGAGAGCTGACCTTGAGCTCTGACATGAGAGCATCTGTCATGGTGGACACATAGGTTAGACCCAACATGGGAAATCAGCAAGAGGAGCATCAGTGGGCCAGAAGCCTGGCTAAGCAGAAAGCTGGCGGCCTCCCCTTTCCTGTCCACGCTCCCATCTCCCATCCCAAATGTCAAGCACAGATCTACCAAGGCCACTTCTGCTACCTGACATTTATTTTTCATTGAAAACCATTTGTCAGGACAAGGCCAGAGGCACCATATACTTACTGTCTCATCTAACTGCCATGCTCTATTCTAGGTTAAAAGCGTGGCATCAGAGAGACCTGTGTTAAAGTACTGACTCTGTCACTTAACAGGCTGTGTCACCTTGAGAAAGTTTACTCATTTACAAAATGGGAAGAACACTACTTAGTTGAAAGTGTTGCTGTACCAATTAAATGAGAAAATGCATGTAACGTTTCTGGCTTCCAGTAAATACTTGGTGAATGACAGTTTTGCTGTTAACAGCCTTACGAAGAAGCTATTTTTCAGATCATGAAATCGGGTTTTGAGGAAGTTTAAGCAATTTGTCCAAAGTCTGTCCTGATTTTTACTGCAAAGCATTCACTATTCTAAGAAAGATGCTTTTTTTACAAGGTGTGTTTAATGCAACAAATCAGAAATGTTTTTTATTTATATAATCTTTCTGAAATTAAGTTCAGTAAAAACGGGCAGTGTCTTCTGAGCAATGCAATAATGGTACGCAATGTATACTTTAAAAATATATAGAATACACATACATATATTATGAAATATATTTCCATCTGAAAATATTGAAGAATATATTCATCGAATTAAAGAATTTTCACTCTACTAACCTAATGGAAATGAGCACCATAACACCCAGATTATCATCTTAAAAGTTTCCACCAAAAGAAATGATAATCTTGGAGAAATTATCGATTGCAGATCTGGGTCAGGAAATGTAATACAAGTCAAACCTGGAACATTTCCTTATACAAAAGAGCAAGGAAGCAATAAAAATTACTTGAGTTGTGTCAGAAGGACTCAGAGGACAACTTGAAGTATCTTTCACATAAAAATAACGGAAATGGATTGAAATGCATCAGATACATTTAAATCCATGAGTTCATAAAAAATCCAAAAGCAACAGCAATAACAAGAATCACAACCAAACAAATATTAAAAACTAACTGGTCGTTAATGGAAGATAGTAGTAAACCAACTCGTTATTTTGAAGATTGGTAAAGGAAAAGAATCAAGTTTTCTGCTCAAGGATTCTTATATGAACAATGCCACTGGTGCTGCTGCTGCTAAGTCGCTTCAGTCATGTCCGACTCTGTGCGACCCCATAGATGGCAGCCCACCGGGCTCCCCCGTCCCTGGGATTCTCCAGGCAAGAACACTGGAGTGGGCTGCCATTTCCTTCTCCAATGCATGAGAGTGAAAAGGGAAAGTGAAGTCGCTCAGTCGTGTCCAACTATTCGCGACCCCATGGACTGCAGCCAGGCTCCTCTGTCCTGAACTGCACTAGAAAGATTCGATTAGCAAAAGTCCATATTGAAGGCAGGAGGAGAAGGGGACGACAGAGGATGAGAAGGTTGGATAGCATCACCAACTCAATGGACATGAGTTGAGAGAACTCCAGGAGTTGGTGATGGACAAGGAGGTCTGGTATGCTGCAGTCCATGGAGCTGCAAAGAGTCAGACACGACTGAGCAAACGGAACTGAACTGAACTGAACTGATACTGTGGCATATACTGTAGGAGAGTTTCCTCAGTTTGGCTTGGAGGATGGCAGGGACAGCAGCAACTGAGAATATGTCACAAATGCAGACTCTCAGGCCAACCTGAGACTCAGAATCAGCATTTGATCAATTGCCCAGGCAATTTGTATGCATCATAGTTTGAGAAGCAGTGACTGTGTGGGCCACGTGATTCTCAAATAAATAAATTGCTATTAAAATGAAGTCTGTAGGTTTAAAGAACTCAAGAAAAATATCAACCACATGCAACTTGCAGACCTTATTTGCATCCTGATGCAAACAAATTGTATATATATTAGACCATTAGAAACGTGAACACTGACAGGATATCTGGAATTACTGTTAATTTTAAATATGATCATGGTATCATGCTTATGTTATTTGTAAACCTTTATCTTTTAGAAACACACACTGAAATAGTTAGAGATGAACTGATATAGTATCTGAGATTTAATTTAAAGTCATACAGGAAGTGGGAAGTGGCAGGAGTTAAGGATAAAATAAGTCTGACTATGAGTTGAAATTTGTTGAAGCTGATATACTAGCTCATAGGTGTTCATTATACTATTCTGCCTACTTTCCTATAGGTTTGAAAATTTTCATAATAAGAAAGTGATAAAGAGAAGTTCCACTGTGAAGAGAGAGTTTAGNAGGTCTGAATTCAAATTAAAACGAGTGTCCTTTCCAGGTGATTTTAAACAACATATGTGATTAGTTGTGGTCTTGAAAAAGTATTACAACTTTGCACTTTCAACCTACATTTTCCATCATTATAAAGATATCACTCACAATGGGAAATACTGTTCATCAGCTCAAAATGGTTAATGATAGGTTGGCTGTGTGTATGGTGGGGGGCGGGGAGATAGTGGATGCTTTGATTTGAAATTATTTAAGGCAGTCATAATGCAATGATGGACAAATATAAATCTATTTTCCTGTGGAGAGTCTGCAGAGAGGAAAATGTATTTGTCCTTTTTAATGACAAGACTATTCTCCTCTTCATCCCATTTTGTGAAAAGTGACCCTATTTGCCTTCTGAAGGTTTCCCGTAATTGGCTCTGATGCCTCCCGACATTAGCAGATGAATCTGTCAGCTCTGTGAATTTTGTTTTGAAGAAAGAGCTGTGTAGTGGCTAATGACACACGATGTGAGGGGGAGAGGCCAGAGCAGCCTTGCCTCCGGACTCCTGCCACTTGCTGAGCGTATTCAAAAGACAGCATGACAGAAGGTGCCAGGCTGAACTCTTGAGAGCTGACCTTGAGCTCTGACATGAGAGCATCTGTCATGGTGGACACATAGGTTAGACCCAACATGGGAAATCAGCAAGAGGAGCATCAGTGGGCCAGAAGCCTGGCTAAGCAGAAAGCTGGCGGCCTCCCCTTTCCTGTCCACGCTCCCATCTCCCATCCCAAATGTCAAGCACAGATCTACCAAGGCCACTTCTGCTACCTGACATTTATTTTTCATTGAAAACCATTTGTCAGGACAAGGCCAGAGGCACCATATACTTACTGTCTCATCTAACTGCCATGCTCTATTCTAGGTTAAAAGCGTGGCATCAGAGAGACCTGTGTTAAAGTACTGACTCTGTCACTTAACAGGCTGTGTCACCTTGAGAAAGTTTACTCATTTACAAAATGGGAAGAACACTACTTAGTTGAAAGTGTTGCTGTACCAATTAAATGAGAAAATGCATGTAACGTTTCTGGCTTCCAGTAAATACTTGGTGAATGACAGTTTTGCTGTTAACAGCCTTACGAAGAAGCTATTTTTCAGATCATGAAATCGGGTTTTGAGGAAGTTTAAGCAATTTGTCCAAAGTCTGTCCTGATTTTTACTGCAAAGCATTCACTATTCTAAGAAAGATGCTTTTTTTACAAGGTGTGTTTAATGCAACAAATCAGAAATGTTTTTTATTTATATAATCTTTCTGAAATTAAGTTCAGTAAAAACGGGCAGTGTCTTCTGAGCAATGCAATAATGGTACGCAATGTATACTTTAAAAATATATAGAATACACATACATATATTATGAAATATATTTCCATCTGAAAATATTGAAGAATATATTCATCGAATTAAAGAATTTTCACTCTACTAACCTAATGGAAATGAGCACCATAACACCCAGATTATCATCTTAAAAGTTTCCACCAAAAGAAATGATAATCTTGGAGAAATTATCGATTGCAGATCTGGGTCAGGAAATGTAATACAAGTCAAACCTGGAACATTTCCTTATACAAAAGAGCAAGGAAGCAATAAAAATTACTTGAGTTGTGTCAGAAGGACTCAGAGGACAACTTGAAGTATCTTTCACATAAAAATAACGGAAATGGATTGAAATGCATCAGATACATTTAAATCCATGAGTTCATAAAAAATCCAAAAGCAACAGCAATAACAAGAATCACAACCAAACAAATATTAAAAACTAACTGGTCGTTAATGGAAGATAGTAGTAAACCAACTCGTTATTTTGAAGATTGGTAAAGGAAAAGAATCAAGTTTTCTGCTCAAGGATTCTTATATGAACAATGCCACTGGTGCTGCTGCTGCTAAGTCGCTTCAGTCATGTCCGACTCTGTGCGACCCCATAGATGGCAGCCCACCGGGCTCCCCCGTCCCTGGGATTCTCCAGGCAAGAACACTGGAGTGGGCTGCCATTTCCTTCTCCAATGCATGAGAGTGAAAAGGGAAAGTGAAGTCGCTCAGTCGTGTCCAACTATTCGCGACCCCATGGACTGCAGCCAGGCTCCTCTGTCCTGAACTGCACTAGAAAGATTCGATTAGCAAAAGTCCATATTGAAGGCAGGAGGAGAAGGGGACGACAGAGGATGAGAAGGTTGGATAGCATCACCAACTCAATGGACATGAGTTGAGAGAACTCCAGGAGTTGGTGATGGACAAGGAGGTCTGGTATGCTGCAGTCCATGGAGCTGCAAAGAGTCAGACACGACTGAGCAAACAGAACTGAACTGAACTGAACTGATACTGTGGCATATACTGTAGGAGAGTTTCCTCAGTTTGGCTTGGAGGATGGCAGGGACAGCAGCAACTGAGAATATGTCACAAATGCAGACTCTCAGGCCAACCTGAGACTCAGAATCAGCATTTGATCAATTGCCCAGGCAATTTGTATGCATCATAGTTTGAGAAGCAGTGACTGTGTGGGCCACGTGATTCTCAAATAAATAAATTGCTATTAAAATGAAGTCTGTAGGTTTAAAGAACTCAAGAAAAATATCAACCACATGCAACTTGCAGACCTTATTTGCATCCTGATGCAAACAAATTGTATATATATTAGACCATTAGAAACGTGAACACTGACAGGATATCTGGAATTACTGTTAATTTTAAATATGATCATGGTATCATGCTTATGTTATTTGTAAACCTTTATCTTTTAGAAACACACACTGAAATAGTTAGAGATGAACTGATATAGTATCTGAGATTTAATTTAAAGTCATACAGGAAGTGGGAAGTGGCAGGAGTTAAGGATAAAATAAGTCTGACTATGAGCTGAAATTTGTTGAAGCTGATATACTAGCTCATAGGTGTTCATTATACTATTCTGCCTACTTTCCTATAGGTTTGAAAATTTTCATAATAAGAAAGTGATAAAGAGAAGTTCCACTGTGAAGAGAGAGTTTAGTTGGCAGACGAGCACTGGCTGAACGTCTGATCATCAACGGTGTCTGAGCCTGCAGCCCTTTAAAGCAAGTTACTGGTGTAGTCCTATCCCCCTACAGTGTCTTTGAGTTGCAAGTGGTATTATCCTCTTTGACAGTCAGAGAATGCAGAAGTTGGAATTCTGTTTCTTTCATGTCCTCATTTCCGTCTTGGAGGTCAGGAAGAACACTTCGTGACTCACCCAGCTGAGGTTCTGACAAGCACTTAATAGCTTGTAGCTAAGCTTGTTCATTTCCCTGCGTTCTGTGTTTGTGGCAGTGACGCCCTTGTGCCAGTGGCCAAGATGTTCCCTGGCCTTGTTGCTTCTTTCACAGAAAAAGTCTGTCTTGGTTTGGACCCCAAAAGCCCTCCTAGGGAATCTTTTTTTGGTGCAATGTAGCGTCTGTACCAACCACTGAAGCTCTGTCAAGTTACACATAAAAATAATGGAGAGGTCTCTCAGGGTCGGGGGCGCTGTTTTCAGGCTGTAAAAGTGGAGCCCCCTGAATGCAGTAACATCAGACACAGTTTCAAGAGATGGCATGATCTGAATCGTGACTAACAAGAACCAGGAGAGGAAACAGTGGCAAAAAACAATCGAATGTCCATACCAAGCAAAGCCTCCTGTGTTGTTTGGCAAACACATTCAGAGCCACAGATGTCAATCAGTTATTTCAGGTCACAGTGCAGGGAGGCGCCAGACTGTCACCATCCTTAACCACAGACATAGGTCTGGAACAAGCCATTTGGCAAGGCTAAAATATTTGAACGCAAAAAACCAAAACGGGGTAGCCAGTGATTCAGTTGTTTCTGCGTGCGTGCTAAGTCGTCGCTTCAGTCATGTCCGAGGCTTTGCGACCCTATGGACTGTAGCTCACCAGGTTCCTCAGTCCATGGGATTCTCCAGGCAAGAATACTGGAATGGGCTGCCATGCCCTCCTCCAGGAGATCTTCCTGACCTAACGATCAAACCTGAGTCTCCTGCATTGCAGGCAGATTCTTTACTGCTGAGCCACCGGAGAAGCCCTCAGTCATTCCTAAGATTATATAAACGTTTACTTCTTGATGAAATTGGATTTTTGCCATCTCTACCCCCTACTTCCCACCAGCACCCTCCCTACCCCCCAGCTTTTCTAGTCTGGCTCTTAATTTTGAGTGCACAGTAGAATCACTTAGGGAGCTTTTAAAATTGCCAGTTTCTGGGTTCTAACTCAGTAATTCTCCTCACGCAGCAGGTCTGGGTAGGACCCAGGAATCTGCATTTTTAAATGCTTCCCAGAGACTTCAGTGCTGCTTGTCATTGATTCCATTACATGCTGGCAATCTTAATCTAAACTAATACATAAACTGACCTATTCTTCCCTGAGGCATTTAATCTCCTGGGCCAACTACCTGGTCAGCTAGTGATTAGAACCAACTGACCGGGTGGCTCTCTGATGTCTGTTCTAAATCTATCGACACCCAGGGAATGGAGGGGCCATGAATGGACACATGGAGCTTTGTCCTAAACCCTATCTTCTAAAAGAAAAAACCCCAGTCTCACCCACCTTGACTTCTCCTCTGAATTCTTACAGGCCTCATGCATAGTTCTATTGATTTGGGAACTTGTATCATTTCTCATATTTTTAAATTTTGCAAGTGCGTATTTTTCCTGTTCTGAGATAGTATTAAACTTAGGGAAAACAAAGCCTCCATTTTATACTTTTTTCTGCTACATACCTTATTGTCTGCTTGAACAAATATTTATTGACTTTCTATTACAAACCCATCCTGAAATATATATATTATAGAGCTATTCCATAGGCCTTAAAACCTCTGTCTTGATTATCTTCTATTACAGTTAGGATGACTTTAACTTTCCACAAATTTACTCATTTTTTAATTGTGTGTCACTTACAGCACTAGTGAAACAGCTTGTATGCACTGCCAATGTTGATAAAACCTAATAATCCAAGTTAAAATTCATAGACATGTATACTTCTGAGGGAAAGGTCAATTTTACCATATAATATCCTTTACAAAACTCCACAGCAAATACAAGCCCTAATGATGCCATACTGTCTTGCTTGAACACTGTTTCTGCTCTTGGACATGTGTCCATCCAGTGAAGGTAAACCTCTGAGAGTTAAAAGGGATAGTGTCTTAATGTGTTCCAGAAATCACAGGTTATGCAATAGCTTTTAATACGGTGCTCCACTGGGACTTCCTAGGACACCAAGAAATAGTAAGAGCTTAAAAGTGAATAAAAGAAAACTCCTCAGATTTCCAACCAGTAGTCTGGATCCGAAGTAGGAAGCATAGGCTAAAATTAGCATCCCTAGTGTAAATCTGGAAGATAATTCACTCAAGTAGTCCCTATTCACTCAAGTAGTCCCATCAACCTTGCTTTCTTCACTTTTCAAATCTTGGATCATATTCAAGACCAAACACGGCGTCATCATCCTCCACACCCATCAAACTGAGTCTATTTTTAGATTTGACTTCAACTGAAACAGACACATCTTTCATGAAGGTTATGGAGCTTGTCTGAAGGCTGCCTGAAGGTTGTGGGTATTCACTGGGCTGAGACATGAAGATGCTAACACAACTAACCCCTTCGGGGGAAACCTGACTGTGAACAGGCACAGTGTCAAAGGGCATTTAGAGTATTTCTTCCCACTGGTCTTCTGAGTGCACCAGGCCAGTAAGCACCCTTCCTCCATTCTCCTTACTTAACCATTTTGCTGAGAGGCCTCTGCCACTCTCATTTCCTCCTTGATAATGGAAACTTAGACCCACCCATAGACTGATATAACCGCACCCAAATCCCAAGACTAGAATTCTACTTAAGAATAAAACTTGGGCCATCTGTCCAGTCTGTGGACCTGCCGTCTGTACCCTGCCATCTGTCCTACAAGCTCCATCCAGGGTAGGAAAAACTAGGCTTTTTTCTTGTCATCTCTGTACTGCTCCAAGCATGAAGCTGACCTTAGCAAATAAACAGATAAATAAATAATGCTTCAGGAAAGCAACAGAAAGAAAAATTTCCAAGAGAAGGAGTTATTAAACTGACCTTGCAGTATCCTACCAGAGTTTAAATTAAGGTCCATTGTGATGTCACTGCTGTATTTTTGAACCTGAGGTCAGGAGTGGGAAAAGCAGATGGGCACAGTTTCAGCAAGGAATATTTCAAACGTTGAGTTAGGATGAGATGATTCTTTTTCAGTAATCATTTCTTTTTGTTTTTCTCCATGTGGTAAAATATACATAAAATCGACCATTTTAACTGTTTTAAGTGTACAGTTCAGTGGCATGGAGTACATTCACATTGCTGTGTAACCATCACCACCACTCAGCTCCAGAACTTTTTCATCACCCCATTCTGAAACTCTACCCCTGTTAACAGTGATTCCCCAGTTC
Organism: Oreotragus oreotragus; assembly: GCA_006410675.1. Classification (NCBI taxonomy): domain Eukaryota; kingdom Metazoa; phylum Chordata; class Mammalia; order Artiodactyla; family Bovidae; genus Oreotragus; species Oreotragus oreotragus. The sequence continues at coordinate 858,350 of SJYX01012928.1, forward strand.
CCTCTTCCACTGGCCACTGGTAATTATTGTTCTATTTCCTGTCTTTATGGATTTGACGACTTAGGTTCCTCATATAAATAGAATCATACATTATTTGATCTTTTGTGTCTGGCTTATTTCATTCAGCAAAACATTTTCATGGTTCATCCCTGTTGTAATAATAGAAAGTACCTGAATTCCATTCCTTTTGAAGGCTGAGTAATATTTCATTATATGTATGTTCCACACTTTATCCATTCATCTGTCAGTGGACCCTTGGGTTGGGTCCACCTTTTGGCTATTGTGAATAATGCTGGTGTGAACACTGGTTATAAGTATATGCTCAAGTCCTTGCTTTCAATTCTTTTGGATGTATATGAAGAAGTGGAATTGAGGTGATGATTTTTTATAAATTCTCGACTCGTTAATCAAGTTATGTAATAAAGAAGCTACTACAGAGAACTCTTTTTGTGATTGTTTTGGCCCTTCTTTGTAGTCATCAACATGGGGTCTTTGAAATCACTGGGTCCTCAAGCCAGTTAGATAACCATTCAATTTTTATCACTTTGGAATCTAATTCAGTTTAAGAGCAGTCTGTGTGAATGAGGATAGGCATGAGAGTGGGACTTACACATTATTACATTCAAGTTCTGTAGGAATCCTGGACAGCTGCTATTTGGGGATTAAACTGAAGTTCACATATAAAACTACTTCACTCTTTTTAAAATTTTAAATTTTGCAATCTTGTGAACCTCTCAGAGGTTCACAAGATTGCAAAAGAGATTTATAATAAAGTGATACTGTGTTAGTATTTCAAGCTCTTCAAATAAAGACCATAAGGAAATCAGTCCTATATTGTAGGTATATGATTGACAGTGAATGAATAATCTTCATCAATTCTTATAACTTTCTTGTAAATAAACTACTATAGAAGCCTCTGACCCAATTAATTTCAACCATTTCCTGACTTTTAACTCTGCCAACATAAAATAATTAGAAAACCCCCTATTTCTTTTCTTCAACTTTTTTTCTGGAGATACTTACCTTCTTTGCTACTGCTACTGCTAAGTCACTTCAGTCATGTCCGACTCTGTGTGACCCCATAGACGGCAGCCCATCAGGCTCCCCCATCCCTGGGATTCTCCAGGCAAGAATACTGGAGTGGGTTGCCATTTCCTTCTCCAATGCATGAAAGAGAAAAGTGAAAGTGAAGTCGCTCAGTCTGTCCGACTGTTAGCAACCCCATGGACTGCAGCCCACCAGGCTACTCCGTCCATTGGATTTTCCAGGCAAGAGTACTGGGGTGGGGTGCCATTACCTCCCACAAATCTTTTTAGTAGTAAGAATGATAAGAGTTCTAAAGACTATGGGATCTAGAATAAGAACTGTGCATGCCAAACATACAAAATCTTTGAATTCTTGAAATGAACAGTGTCTATATCCCTATAGAAAAAATTATGATATGAAACACACTTTAACATCTGTTACTTTTAAGTGACAAGCAAATTTCTTTGATAGGTAAGTGAGGAATCTAAAGTCCTTGTTTCTAATTCAGAATACACCACATTCACACTGTTATGATATTCAAGTTTTGCTGCTGCCTGTAATATTTGTAATATTAATATACTCTGAAATCCTGGACCTTCTGACTGACAGAGTCATCACAAGCTAGAAAGTTGAAAAAAATCTCAGATAAACAGGACATTCTGTGTTAAAAATATTAACTGCATCACACAAAAATTTGGTATATTAGGCAAATAAATCAAAACATCTCACCTTGCTCAGTCTATCAGATCACTTCTGCCACTTCCCATTATAGGAGAAGATCGTCAGCCTGGTTGCTGTTGTGGCAAGAATTCACACTAAAATACTCATGAGTTCCTCTACCCTTCTGGCCTACTATTGGCAACAAGACCATCTTATCTACGCAGGCAAATAAACTTTAATATATATTCGTTGAAAATATTTGTTGGTCTTTCTTTTTTTTTAAACTTTCAAAAATACCCTTTTGTCACATACATTTTAAACTGTATCTTTTTTTGACATATAAAACAACAAGGGAGATTCAGTGTGCAGTTTTCAAATCTATCCTGCTTTATCTACCTCAATACCTTGCAGTCTGGCCAAATATAGACATCTCTAAGGAACGGAACACAACTGAATGCCAGCGTACACTGTGGTTGACAGCTTTTTTCCTGGCTTTTCAGTGACACCTGCCTCATAGTGCATCTTGCTTGAGTCAAGGACACCAGGAGCCAGACCCTGGAGGAACACCAAGGTTCTCCTTCGCCTCCCGATACTAGGGAAAATAGTATAAGCTAGCTCCCTGGGGAGAGATCTTTGGGCACATTTTGTTCACCAAATACTGAAGCTGTATCTTTCACTTACAGTTTCAAGAAAAGTGAGAGAGAAGGAACAAAAACTGAAGAACAAAAGTCACACATTCATAAAAACAATTAAGGATGTTATTGCTTCTGTTTCTGCTCCCCTTCCCCCACTCCCCGTTTATACTTCTGTCTTCTCTTCTCTCTCTCTCTCTCTCTCTGACACACACAGAGGCAGTCTGCCATTTTTTCTCTCTCTGTAATTGCTTAGGGGTTCTTCCATCACATTGAACCTGGTTGCTCAGGGAAAAGGGGGCGTAGACAAGGTGCAAAAGCATGTGGAAAGTCATTGTATTAGCTGAGGGAACCAATCCAGGATCATCCTTCAAGGGCAGGGCTCTTGTGAGTGTCATGTTTCAACCTTTACCTTCAGAGGTAGTAAGCTGTATATGCTGTGGATTCAAACTCCTTTTGATGCCCCAGAAGATTCACGCATGTATGATGGATTCAATATTCAAGACCTCAGTCAATGGACACACGTTGAGCTTCTACTGAAGGTACAGACCCTGCAGGACAGTCTGCCTTAACAGAACCCTTCAAATTCCTCTCCTCTCATCCAGAGCGCATATCAGTTCTCTTTGCTTTCACTGATGACTTTGACCTTTCTAATTAGCTCTATGAAAAACAAAGACCGTATTTGGATTTTGCCCCTTCTTCCAAAACTCATCCACCATCCCCTTTCTAGTCAGGGCAGAGGTGTGATTCTTTGACTTCTGATAGACAGCTTTCAGCTTACTATTCTTCACCTTGCTTCCCCCACTGTTGGCATCTGCAGCAATAATTTGTATGTTCCATCCGCTCTTGTTGTGTGAAAGGAAAATAAAAATGGAGTTGGTTTTGCCAAGAGAGCTCTCTAAATGGAGCTGAGAGGCCACTGCAGAAGTGTGACTTATGCACATCTTGTCCTGGATGGAATCTGACCTTTTGGTCACTTATTGTCCTAATGAAGGCATCCAGAACATCTGCCAGAAACTCAAGATACTTATCAGACCCTTATCCTAAAATAACTTGTGACAGCGGATATACCTATTGAGTTCTTAACCTAAAATAACTCGTGAGAGTCTGTCTATTTATCAGACCCTTATCTTAAAACAATTTGTGACTGCCATGCATTACAGACAAATATTTCCTTTCTTGTATCAGAGTACAGCCTCATGGCTTTTGCCTTTAAAACAAATTTTTGGAAAGTTTTTTGGTTATGTCACGTGGCATGCAGGATCTTAATTTCCCAGCCAGGGATCGAACCTGTGCCCCCTGCAGCTCAAGTGTAGAATCCTAACCATTGGGCCACGAGGGAAATCTCACAGCTTTTGCCTTTTTAAGCCCCTGATTCTTTCTCTTCCCTAGAGCACTTAGTTTTACCCTAATCCATGTTTCCCAAATGCAATTCTTCCCAAATAAACTCTTTCCCTATTTGCAGCTTTCTGTGTTTCTTGACACCTATTATATCAGCTTAAAGTTCCTGTGGCATCTGCAGTGGAGAGACACCCCAAATGATGGTTTTCCACTGGATTTCCAGCCCAAGTATGACCCAATTTATCCACTTGGAATATCGATACTATAGAGAGATAATGGGAAAGCATAAAAAATGATGATGTATAGTCATGCAGAAATGGATAGAAGACACTCCGAGTATAATTAGCAATTTTCCAGAAAATACTGCAGAGCCAGACAAGGAGCTACTATGGAGGTCTCCACCTACATGCCTCACACAGGCTTGACCTATGTACTATGTAGCAGTGAAGCACTCTCCAGGTAAAAAATCTCTGTCCTATACTGGTATTCTTTACATAATGAATGTGCTACCCAAAAAAGTCAGTGCAAAGAGATTTTTTAAAAATATCATCATATTTTGCATCTCTGAGAAAGGGACCTACAATGAATCATTTTTTTGAAAAATGAATAATTCCTTTTTAAAGTGTCAATCACACTCTCATTTAATCTTTCATAAGTGGTGATTTTCTTGTTATGTTTTCATAGAGTGAAGCCCACCCACATGTAAGTTCATAACAACTGGAGTAATTTCATATCAGGTGCCTATTGAAAATATCTCTACATTGAGGCATGCTAAGCCCATATGTACTGCTTACAAGATGGACTTTTAAGTTCTAAAGCTACAAGATCCTTTTGAAAGGGACTAAGACCCTGATGCTGGGAAAGATTGAAGGCAGGAGGAGAAGGGGACAACAGAGGATGAGATGGTTGGATNTCATATCAGGTGCCTATTGAAAATATCTCTACATTGAGGCATGCTAAGCCCATATGTACTGCTTACAAGAAGGACTTTTAAGTTCTAAAGCTACAAGATCCTTTTGAAAGGGACTAAGACCCTGATGCTGGGAAAGATTGAAGGCAGGAGGAGAAGGGGACAACAGAGGATGAGATGGTTGGATGGCATCACCGACTCAATGGACATGTGTTTGAGTAGACTCTGGGTGTTGGTGATGGATGGGGAGGCCTGGTGTGCTGCAGTCCATGGGATCGCAAAGAGTCAGACATGACTGAATGACTGAACTGAACTGAACTGATGTCTTATATACCTTTGTTATTTCCTATTGTACCAAACAAAGTGTCTTATACATAGCAGCACATATGTGCTAAAAAATGAAGGAATGAATCAAGCGTCTTGTGTCATAGATAGTAGTGGACTTGAGAAGATTTTTGGTTTTGACAAAATAAAAATACAGAAAAACAGTTGGCAGCATTAACATTATCAATAATGAAAAAATGGTAATTTGTAACATTTTCCAAAATACCTTCAACACTATTTTAAGAACACAATCAAATAAAAAGTAAAACGTTCCATATAAAGTTGAAGTCTTCACTTTCCTTCATGCCCAACACTATTTCTCCCATCTTCAGAAAGAAAAATAGGGAATTTATGAATTGCCTTCCAATCCATTTTTGTTTTTATACACATGTACATGCATATGTACACATATCCATAAATATCATAGTTTAGTAAGAGTTATATAAAATTTAGAATACTGGTATCATATTCTAGTTACTCTATATATCAGTTTGCAACTTACTCATTTTCTATTCAACATTATATTTTTGAATTATCCATGTTTCATACAAATAAACCTGGGCATTTAAAAAAATCTGATGAATGGTATGCTATATTTTATTTATTCATTCCCCTCATTCTTAGACTCACAGACTGTTTTCAACATTTGTTACTATAAATAGTGCTGCAATGAGCATGCATTTTTGCTTGTGTCAAACTTCCCAGTTCCCAAGTTTACTGGTTCGTGGAAAATGCATATTTCTTTACATTCCTAGCTCTAACCAAATAACTTCCAAAATGTACCAATTTACACTCCACTTTCAGTGTACTAGAATTTTTCTTCCTCCCATCCTTGCCCATACGAACCACACACATCTCACATGCTCATCTCTCAACAGACAAGGAGGATAAGCTCTCATCAAATTTATGTTTTGTGATCAAGACAGTGAAATTCAATAATCCTTAAATGATGGCTAATACAGTTTCCATAATTGTAACATGCTGTAGACTTGCTGATTTTAATATGGTAGGTTTTTTTTTTTAATTTTTATTGGAGTATAGTTGATTTACAAGATTGCATTGCTTTCTACTGTATGCAAAGTGAATCAGTTACATATATATACATATATCCACACTTTTTAAGATTCTTTTCCCATATAGGTCATTGCACAGTATTGAGTAGAGTTCCCTGCTATACTGTCCTTATTGTGCTAAGTCACTTCTGCTGCTAAGTCACTTCAGTCATGTCCGACCCTGTGCGACCCCATAGACGGCAGCCCACCAGGCTCCCCTGTCCCTGGGATTCTCCAGGCAAGAACACTGGAGTGGGTTGCCATTTCCTTCTCCAATGCATGACAGTGAAAAGTCAAACTGAAGTCACTCAGTCGTGTCCGACTCTTAGCGATCCCATGGACTGCAGCCTACCAGGCTCCTCCGTCCATGGGATTTTCCAGGCAGGTCACTTCAGTTGTGTGCAATTCTTTGAGGTTCTATGGACTGTAGCCCACTAGGCTCCTCTGTCTATGGGATTCTCCAGGCAAGGATACTGGTTGGGTTGCCATGTCCTTTTCCAGGGAAGCTTCCTGACCCAGGGATCGAACCTGTGTCTCTTTCGTCTCCTGCACTGGCAGGTGGGTTCTTTACCACTAGTCCCACCTGAGAAGCCCCAGGTCCTTATTAGTTAGTTAGGTTAGTAAAGTTGCTGAGTTGTGTTCAACTCTTTTAGACCCCATGGACTGTAGCCTATCAGGCTCCTCCGTCCACAGGATTCTCCAGGCAAGAGTACTGGAGTGGTTTGCCATTTCCTTCTTTGAAACCAGGTCTCCTGCATGGTAGGCAGACACTTTATCATCTGAGCCACCAGGGAAGTCTGAGCCACCAGGAAGTCCTCGTTAGTTATCTATTTTATGTATAGTAGTGTGTGTATGACAGTCCCAATCTGCCAGTTTATCTCTTCCCTCCAACACAGTGGGTTCTAATAAAGAGGTAAGTAATTCTTCACTGAGAGCTGAGACGTGATAACCGGAGCAGAACTGGAGGGCATCCTTATGCATGGCTAAATTTTAAAAAGATGTCCAGGTGCATCCAGGCTTGCCTTAATTTGGATTAGCCACATAATAACATTGCAGGGTATCCCATCTCTAAGTAGTTTCTTCAATACTTACAGTTTTAACTTTTTGTAGGTGACGTCCCGGCTAGATATGAATTACTTCCCAATATAAATGGTTTCCGAGCACTAGGAGATTTCCCATAGTCAGCTACACTATTTGTTTCTATAAGAAAACTAGATTAATTATTGTTCTAAATGGCTTAGAATAGTTCTCATATAAGAAGGTGGATGACCGCTAGCTATATGATTATTTCTGTAGCAAGATTTTTATAATTGAAAGCAAGAAACATCAGCTGTGATAGATAATTAGCAGTAAAGACAGTTGTTGGAAGGTTGGGGAATTGGGTTTGAAAAAATCAGTAACCAGGATTTCTGGGACATCTCTAAAGACAGATAGTCTTTTAGGATTCAATGGCTGAAACAAATTGAGACCAATTGTTTTAACAATATGCCCCACTCTACTCAAGATTTAAAGACCTGGGAGAAGATGAAGCATTGACCTAGCTTATGTCACACGTCCAGCTCTTGGTCAGAGGAAGACAGGGTGCCTTAAGTAAAGTTACACAAAGAATACATACATAGGAAAAGAGCTTATTTCTCTGGGGAAAAAAATAAGGCATAATCTAGGAAAAACAGAGGAGACTGGCACAAAATAGAAAATAGCTGCCACACGCAGTGGGCTGAACAAATATAGATCTTTAATGTCTACTCTATGCCAAGAATGACCAACACAAACAGGGCACAGTGATCCAGGAGACTCCCACAGAGCTGTTGAGCCTGCAGACTATAGCTTGAGTAGATCTGTGTGGTTCTGCTACCTGCACACCTCATGGCACAGCCAGCGGCCCCCCAAGTATCCAAAAGGATGTGCTGTAAACAAGCGAATCTTTAAATCTGAGTGCACTTATGCCTTGCTCTGCAATGCTTTCCTCCCATTAGACCTCCAGTTCCTGCTAATGGTGTCAACAAAGTCTCAAGCCTCAGAATCATCTTTGAGGTTTCCCTCTTTCTCAGCTTGTCATTTTGAATCTCTGCTAATTCTCTTTCTCTTCTTTCTCTTTGGCAATCACCCGCTCTCTAACCATCTGTGCTGATTCAAGTTAAGTCTTTTTATAGTCTCTCACCTAATCTATTATACTAGTCTCCTGCCTGATCTCCCCAGCTCTCTTCTGAACCACTTGGCTCTGCTGTATACCAGCACTAGATTTACCCTTCCTGAATACACTGAGAAAGGAGCAGGACAAGTCAAGGCAAGAGGGTGGTTTCATGTTGGGTCAGAAAATGTCACGTGTCTACTGGCATTTACCTTTTCAGCTGCTCAATATTCATACATCCTTACATATCTTCTTGGCTNATCCCATGGACTGCAGCCTACCAGGCTCCTCCGTCCATGGGATTTTCCAGGCAGGTCACTTCAGTTGTGTCCAATTCTTTGAGGTTCTATGGACTGTAGCCCACTAGGCTCCTCTGTCTATGGGATTCTCCAGGCAAGGATACTGGTTGGGTTGCCATGTCCTTTTCCAGGGAAGCTTCCTGACCCAGGGATCGAACCTGTGTCTCTTTCATCTCCTGCACTGGCAGGTGGGTTCTTTACCACTAGTCCCACCTGAGAAGCCCCAGGTCCTTATTAGTTAGTTAGGTTAGTAAAGTTGCTGAGTTGTGTTCAACTCTTTTAGACCCCATGGACTGTAGCCTATCAGGCTCCTCCGTCCACAGGATTCTCCAGGCAAGAGTACTGGAGTGGTTTGCCATTTCCTTCTTTGAAACCAGGTCTCCTGCATGGTAGGCAGACACTTTATCATCTGAGCCACCAGGGAAGTCTGAGCCACCAGGAAGTCCTCGTTAGTTATCTATTTTATGTATAGTAGTGTGTGTATGACAGTCCCAATCTGCCAGTTTATCTCTTCCCTCCAACACAGTGGGTTCTAATAAAGAGGTAAGTAATTCTTCACTGAGAGCTGAGACGTGATAACCGGAGCAGAACTGGAGGGCATCCTTATGCATGGCTAAATTTTAAAAAGATGTCCAGGTGCATCCAGGCTTGCCTTAATTTGGATTAGCCACATAATAACATTGCAGGGTATCCCATCTCTAAGTAGTTTCTTCAATACTTACAGTTTTAACTTTTTGTAGGTGACGTCCTGGCTAGATATGAATTACTTCCCAATATAAATGGTTTCCGAGCACTAGGAGATTTCCCATAGTCAGCTACACTATTTGTTTCTATAAGAAAACTAGATTAATTATTGTTCTAAATGGCTTAGAATAGTGCTCATATAAGAAGGTGGATGACCGCTAGCTATATGATTATTTCTGTAGCAAGATTTTTATAATTGAAAGCAAGAAACATCAGCTGTGATAGATAATTAGCAGTAAAGACAGTTGTTGGAAGGTTGGGGAATTGGGTTTGAAAAAATCAGTAACCAGGATTTCTGGGACATCTCTAAAGACAGATAGTCTTTTAGGATTCAATGGCTGAAACAAATTGAGACCAATTGTTTTAACAATATGCCCCACTCTACTCAAGATTTAAAGACCTGGGAGAAGATGAAGCATTGACCTAGCTTATGTCACGCGTCCAGCTCTTGGTCAGAGGAAGACAGGGTGCCTTAAGTAAAGTTACACAAAGAATACATACATAGGAAAAGAGCTTATTTCTCTGGGGAAAAAAATAAGGCATAATCTAGGAAAAACAGAGGAGACTGGCACAAAATAGAAAATAGCTGCCACACGCAGTGGGCTGAACAAATATAGATCTTTAATGTCTACTCTATGCCAAGAATGACCAACACAAACAGGGCACAGTGATCCAGGAGACTCCCACAGAGCTGTTGAGCCTGCAGACTATAGCTTGAGTAGATCTGTGTGGTTCTGCTACCTGCACACCTCATGGCACAGCCAGCGGCCCCCCAAGTATCCAAAAGGATGTGCTGTAAACAAGCGAATCTTTAAATCTGAGTGCACTTATGCCTTGCTCTGCAATGCTTTCCTCCCATTAGACCTCCAGTTCCTGCTAATGGTGTCAACAAAGTCTCAAGCCTCAGAATCATCTTTGAGGTTTCCCTCTTTCTCAGCTTGTCATTTTGAATCTCTGCTAATTCTCTTTCTCTTCTTTCTCTTTGGCAATCACCCGCTCTCTAACCATCTGTGCTGATTCAAGTTAAGTCTTTTTATAGTCTCTCACCTAATCTATTATACTAGTCTCCTGCCTGATCTCCCCAGCTCTCTTCTGAACCACTTGGCTCTGCTGTATACCAGCACTAGATTTACCCTTCCTGAATACACTGAGAAAGGAGCAGGACAAGTCAAGGCAAGAGGGTGGTTTCATGTTGGGTCAGAAAATGTCACGTGTCTACTGGCATTTACCTTTTCAGCTGCTCAATATTCATACATCCTTACATATCTTCTTGGCTTCCTTACATTTACATCCAAATAAAATTCACTCACTTTCCTCTCATAAAGGGAAACAGCTAATGTCTCATCCAGCTAAGCTCTTTTCTCAAGTGCTGAAATCACTGTTGCTAGCATTAAACTTGGGATGCACATTTGGTGGTGATGGTTTAGTCTCTAAGTTGTGTCCGGCTTTTGCAACCCCATGGAC
>SJYX01012930.1:0-12179 GCA_006410675.1 Oreotragus oreotragus
TACCACTGCAGTGGAAAGCCCTTGGAGGTGGAACTGACAACTAGCAGAGAAAATGTGGGACCACAGGGGTAAGAAACAAAAAGACAAAGTAAATGAAAAAAGAGAGGGGATAAATGAGGGGAAAACTTCTCAGTTTATCTTAAATAACAGAAAGATATTTAAGAATGTGTAAGAGAATCTGGGAAATTACCTAAATCTCTAACTTGTCTTGAGAATATTTTTTATAAGTTAAAGTATATAATCCCAATATGTGATGTTGGACAACATTATGTTATTTCCTAGACATTGAGTGTTTTATTTACTAACAGTGAATGTGTGAACACAGGTAGCCCTACCCTCGCTTATCAGTGATTAGAGTAAAATGATGGATTTGTAAATAGTAAGTCTTCAATATTTTATCAGTGGGTGTTAAATAAAAGTTCAAAGCAAGAGCTATTTAATGACTGCTTCCCTTGTGGCTCAGCTGTTTAAGAATCTGCCTGCAATGTGGGAGACCTGAGTTCAGTCCCTGGATTGGGAAGATTCCCNAAATAGTAAGTCTTCAATATTTTATCAGTGGGTGTTAAATAAAAGTTCAAAGCAAGAGCTATTTAATGACTGCTTCCCTTGTGGCTCAGCTGTTTAAGAATCTGCCTGCAATGTGGGAGACCTGAGTTCAGTCCCTGGATTGGGAAGATTCCCATGGAGAAGGGAAAGACTACCCACTCCTGTGTTCTAGCCTGGAGAATTCCGTGGACCATACAGTTCATAGGGTCACAAAGAGCTGGACATGACTGAGCGACTTTCACTTTTCATAATTCTATTGGATTGTTTGAAATAAAAATAATTTTATCAGTTCAGGCTCCTGTACATATATTATAAATGGGGAAAGAAGCCTAGTTTCATTTTATAATGAAACAAAATACTGACACAAAGAATTAGCTGGTTTGGTTAAAAGTTTTAAGTTTTAAAATGGGGAAATATAAAATGTCTAGAGTAATTTGAACTGTGGGGAAAAGAAAATGTGATATCTCAGGAGGTTCTTAATGGGTAGGATGTAGGGTGCTAATATGAAGAAAATAAATGATGAATGAATAATCTATTATACTTTTAGGGGTTACTTTTCTGAAAAGTGCCATGACTAACAAATTTTATCTTGCCATATTGATGTCCCAGCAAACTTATGAAAACCAATAAAAATGATATTATGCCGGTGAATCCTTATATAAAAACTCAAGAAGCTCTGCTTGCAAACCAAACTGAATTATTAAAAATAAAAACAAAAATACTGCAGCTGGTACCTTGTACGAATTAAGATAGCCTAAATCATGCTATAGTACAAGAAACTTCCTAATCCACTGAGTAACACAAAGCTTATTCCTCACTCATGGGAGGGTGTTACTTCTCATAATAGCCAAGTAACTCTTATTGAATTAACCCTACATCAGGTAATACTTGTAAACAGTGGGAAAATTTTTAAAAACTATTCCCTTGAAAGCTTGTGCAAATGGCCAAACCGGGGAAATATTGGAGCAGTATCAACACTTATAAGAAGGGAAGAACACAGGGTGAATTTCCAAATGTTTAAATACTCTTAGGCTGATAGCAGTCCCCAGTGTAAACACTCCTCTGTCCAAAGAATTCTCCAGGCAAGAATACTGGCGTGAGTAGCCATTTAGTTCTCCAGGCTTTCTTATCCAGGGATTAAAGCCATGCCTCCTGCATGGTGGGCAGATTCTTTACCACCTGAGCCACTGGGGAAGCCCATAGGGCTGAAACTCAACTAGAAAACCATCTGACTTCTGGCTTCAAGAACCAGATTCCAAACAACATAGCAAAGGCTGGAAGAATGAAGTGGAAGTCTGCTGCTGTCAAGTACAGAGGAGAGAGAATTTGTTGTTGGAGTTTCAGCTAATTTAACTATCTGCTATATAATGGTTAACACTTCTTGCAGGAAATAACATAATTCAGAGTATCCACACACACACACACACACAAAACCACACACACACAAAAGAATATATTATCTGGGGCGGGGGTAGGGTAAGATTGTTTGAAATTAGTAGGTAAGGATTTTAAAGCAGCTATTAAAACTATGCTAAAGTATAAAGAAAACTATGTTCCTAATTAGTGAAAAGTTATGAAATCCAAACAGGAACATAAACTATAAATAAATCAATGTAGCTTCTAGCACTGAAAAATATCTGGAATAAGGAAAAATCACTGAGTGGATTAACAGCAAGTTGGAAATGACAGAACACAAAGATAGTAAACTTAGAAATGGATGAACTGAAATTATCCAACGTAAAAAACAGAGGAGGAAACAGGAAACAGTCTCTTTTTTTATTTTTTTAAAAATAAGAATGAGTAAAGTCTTCGGGCCCAGTGAAGCAATTCAAAAAAGCCTAATATGTATGTAATCGTAGCCTCATAAATAGGAGATAAGTAATAGAGAAAAAATTTTGAGAAATTGCTTCAATTACCGAAATTAATAAAAATTTTAAAAAACAATTTTAGTTTGAAAAAATTCTGTGCATGAGAAAGATAATGCAAAGAAAATCAACTATGTATATCATAGTCAAACTGCTAAAAGCAGAGATAAAGAGAAAATTTTGAAAGCAGGCAAAGAGAAAAAGACACTGACCTTCAGGTGAACAACAATTTGATTAAAACAATTTGTGACTTCTCATAAGTCACACAGAGGGCCAAGAAAGAGTGGAACAATATTTCTAAGGTCTAAATAGGAAAACACTCTCAATGCAGAACTTTATATTGAGTAAAAATATTCTTGAAGAATGAATTATGCCTCAAAAAAGCTGAAAGAAAAAGAATGAAATCAAAAAACATTTTCAGATAAAAAGAAAGTAGGAGAATTTATTGTCAGCAAACCTACACTATAAAAAGTGCTAAAGGCAGTTCTTCAAGATGAGAAAAAAAAAAAAAAGATACCAGATGGGAACTCAGGTCTTTAGGAACAAATGAAGAGCCCTGGATATCATAGATACAACATCACACTGAATAGATATTTTCCTCCTAATTAAAAAGATACATATAATTTTAAAGTAAAAATTATAATAATTTATTATGAAAGTTTGTGGTGTACATAGAGGTAATATATGTGACAAATTTAGCATAAAGGGCAAAAAAGAGGTAAATGGCCATATGTATTTGCAAGCCTCTTATGTTTTGGGGGAAGTAATGAAATATTAACAATAAGTAGACTCTAAAAGATCAAAGATCTATGTTTTAATCTCAACAACAAAAGATTAATATAAAGACATGTTGATAACAATCCGATAAATTATAATTGAATTCTAAAAATATTCAATTAATCTAGAAGACAGAAAAGGAGGAACTGAGGAACAGAAATTGAGGGAACAACCAGAAAACTTATACTAAAATGGTAGACCTAAATCCAACTATCTCAGAGCTGATAATATAGTGTAGATGCTCTGTGCACTCCAATGAAAAGGCATTATCATGTTAGATTTTCTGAAAGACCCAGTTATGTCCAGTCTATAAAATGTGTGCTTTAAATATAAAACATAAATAAGTTGAAAGCAAATAAGAAGGCTAGTGTGACAATCAAATCAAACAATGAATATGTCAGGATAAAAGATTCCCAGAGATACAGGGATATTTTGTAATGATAGTTTTCAGGAAACATATATATGCACCTAACAACAGAACTTAAAAATGCATGAAACAAAAATTGACAGAAACAAAGGGTGAGATAAAAAAATAAAATCCACCATTATAGTGAAGGATTTGTAATACCCTTTTCTAAGCAGTCAATAAAAAATCTTTAAAAAAAGATATCAAAGATATGGAAGATTCAATAAATAATGCCATCAACCATCTCGACCTAATTGTCACAAGGCACTCCAGCTAACAGCTAGAGAATGTACTTTTTTCAAGTATAAATGAACACTAGAAACTTCTATTGGAAAAGAAGGGTCTAATATCAGTGACATATCAGTGACCAAAGAAGTCTTTACAACTTTTGCACTGTAGGGAGCTAGAAAAAAATATCCAAAAGAGGTATAAAGAAGGAAATAAAACAAGAGTAAAATATTCAATGAAATAAAAGAAAATAAAAAATATAGAAAAATTGTCAGTTCTTATATAAATAAAGTGTTAAGTGCATGGCTGAATCAGATCTGTTGTGACAAACTGAGATGGCGAATGGCATCCTGAAATACACGTTGTGAACATCAATAATACTTTAATTTCAAGAAATCACCCTACTTATTAAGGGCTTCCCTGGTAGCTCAGTTGGTAAAGAATCCACCTGCAATGCAGGAGACCCCAGTTCAATTCCTGAGTCGGGAAGATCCGCTGGAGAAGGGAGAGGCTACCTACTTCAGTATTCTCAGGCTTCCGTAGTGGCTCAGCTGGTAAAGAATCCTCCTGAAATGAGGGAGACCTGGGTTTGATCCCTGGGTGGGAAGATCCCTTGAAGAAGGGAAAGGCTACCCACTCCAGTATTTTGGCCTGGAGAATTCCATGGACTATACAGTAGTCGGACACGACCGAGGGACTTTCACTTCACTTCACTACTTATTAAAGAAACAAAGTCCCTTACTGAAACCCTTTCCACAAAGAAAACACCAGGCCCAAATGGTTTTCCTGTTGAATTATATTCCTCACTCACATAAAATGTGCTACAGGTTGTAGTGACTCCACAGGGAAACATTTCCCAGACTCAGCAGTGCAGGAGATTTTGTCTATAGCATCTCGGTATGTGGCTTCCAAGGTGGTGCTAGTAAAGAATCCCTCTGCCAAGGCAAGAGATGTAGGAGATGTGGGTTCCATCCCTGGGAGGAGGGTATGGCATCCCACTCCTGTGTTCTTGCCCGGAGAATCCCAAGGACAGAGGAGTCTGGTGGACTACAATCCATGGGGTCCTAAAGAGTGGGACATGACTGACGCAACACAGCACACACCTATCTCCTAGGCGACCTCTTTGATCACTGAGGGAGCACAATAGAGAATTGAATTTCCTCCTGGCAGCCTCATCCTGGAAGGGACTCTTCACTTCTATTCACTTTTATTGGCTAGAATTTACCATATGACTTCACCACCCTTCAAGGGGTGGGAAAATATAGCTTATTATCTTGAGGAATGAAGAATATGAAACAAGGTGCAGTGAACCTTTAGCACCGTTTGTGACCCAGAACTCTTTTTCGGTAACCATCTTTGTCACATGATCAGAAAGTATCATGATCAGTGAGGCAAAATTGTCTCCAAATAGTGTTTGTTCAGACTGAACTTAGAAATTTGTATATTACATTTTCCAATTCGCTATCTTACTTTTTTCATTTTTGTAAATCTTTATGAAATTCCTGAACTTTAAAAAAAATGATGATAATACTTAAAGTGTATTTCTTTTGCCAGATTTGATATTTTAGTCTTTTATCCATATTCTAGGATGAGGGATTAAAAAAAAAATCTACTCTTTGCTATACTCGCAGGGACATACTGTGTTTTGCTCTGTAATTGGAACGGACAGAGTCAGCAACAATGATCTTTGCCCTGCTCTTTTGTTTAAGGGAATCAAATGGAATCAAATTTTGGTATGTAGATATAATATAAAATATTTTCAAACTACAAATTGGCTCGTGAGTACTATGTTAAGAAAATGGAATAAGAGCCTTAGTTGAAATTGCTCTGCTCTGAAAAGCCTAAAGGATTGACATATATACACTTGATATTGTGTATACAATAGATAACTAATGAAAACCTACTGTAGAGCACAGAGAACTCTACTCAGTGCTCAGTGGTGACCTAAATGGGAAGGAAATCCCCCAAAAAAGGGGGGGGATATATGTATATGCATAGCTGATTCACTTTGCTGTACAGCAGAAACTAACACACTGTGGTAAACACTGTGGTAAAGCAACTGTATTCCAATTTTTAAAAAAAGCTATGGAAAAAATCTATTGTTTGCCTTAAGTACAAACACTCTGAAGAAGGCAACTGTCATCAAATGAGTGAGAAGGTAAGCCTGGGTAGCTGATTCAATACCTTCAGATCTTTGAGAAAAAGAAAGCCGTGCAGTTAGTCACTGACACACACACACAGCACTTATAGAATATAGGATGTGCCACGTGAGGGAGAAACATTGAACAGTGCAGGGTGGATACTGTCAGCTAGAGGGCAGAAGTACAGTGGGAGAAAAATGCCATGGTGCCTTGGAGATCTAGCTTTCAGAGCAGACAGCCTCGGTTTCAAATCTTCTTTCTTCCCCTTAGTAGCTTTATTACCTGGTTGGTGCCAGTCATCCCAGTTTTGTAAGCTCAATTTCTGCCTCTCCAAAATGGTGATAATTGTGCTTTCTTTGGAAGGCTTGCATGGGGATTAAGTGTGTCTGGGACGTAGGAAATGCTCAGTGTATCTAGGGGCTGTTATTGTCAAGGATTCAGAAATTATCAATGCTTTGGTCGGTGAATTCAGAGAACATTTGCCTGAAGAATGTCTTAAAGTTGTGGGGACCTTATCATGGTTGCGATTCACTTAATATGCATGAGCGAGCCAGCAGCAAACAAGGTAGATGATGCTTCTTTGTCATTTTCCCTCGTTCTAATTTATTTACATGTTTAATGTACACGCACACACACAGAGACACACATACACACACAGACAGGGACACACATACACACACAGACAGAGACACACATACACACACGTTCACCACATCTCCATCTTTTTTTCCTTTCTTTGTGGTGGTTAGCACGTGACTGAATTGAGACTTGTTGAGACAAAGCGAGACGGAAAATGAAGTCCTGAAATAAACAGTGTGAACATCAGTAATACTTTAATTTCCATGTTTCATGGTTATGCAAGCCCACTGCTTTGGAATTTCAACAGAACCTTGAACCATCACCAACTTTAATTTTCCTCACACTTCAACCAGTAGTAATTGGGTCCTCCCTCCTGCTGCTGCTGGTGCTGGCATTTTTGTTGTTGCCTTTCCTGTGCTTTCACTCACTGGGTTTAATTCTTTTTGGCAGCTGCAAGAGCCGGATGCCAAACTCCTGTGTTTGTCACAGCAGAGCCAGGGCTCTCACTCTTGCAACGCAGTGGGCTGAACAAAGCCTCTGATTCTTCAAGTCGCCTTGATGAGATCTCTGGACTCACCAAGGCTCTTCTCCTGAGCTGACGTGAAGAGCAGGCACTGTGCTAGCGTCAGGAACAACTGGGTTCAAGTCCTGGTTCTTCCTCTCATTACTGGAGCACATTGAGAAAGTTATTTCCTCTGTGGGAGCCTGAGCTTTCTCTTTTCTAATATGACAATCAAAATAGTGGGGTGTTTTTTTTTTTAGATGAAATGAACTAGTGTAGGTCATGTGTGCCTGGAAGGTATGAAGCCTTCAATAAGTGTTAGTTATGTATGACTATTTCCATTTCTCACGGTAGGCCAGCTGTCCCCTTCAATTCATCTCTAGTTCAGTGCTTTGACATCCATGACTAGCTGTTTATGATGGGGCTCGAGAGCTCTGGGGACGTTCCAAACACCGGCCTGTGCTTCATTCCCACACACAGGATGCATTACAGAGTATCACAAACTGGGTGGTTTAAAGCAATAGAAATTTCTTCTCATAGTTCTGGAACCCGGACATTTGAAATCAGGGTATTGGCCAGGCAAGCTCCCTCAGAATCTGTAGAATCTTTCCTTGTTTCTGTTTAGCTTTTAGTGTCTGCTAGAAATCCTTGGCATCTTTTAGATGCATCACTCCAGTAGCTGCCTCTATTGTCGCATGACTATCTTGCCCCTGTATGTCTCTGGGTCTTCACGTGGCCTTCTCCTCATTGTGCCTCTTTCTTCTAATCTTCCTACAAGAATGCTAGTCATACTGGCTTAAAGCCCCACCCTATTCTAGTATGCAGTCCATGGGGTCACAAAGAGTTGGACATGACTTGGCAACTGAACAACAACACTTAGTAGGACTTCTTCTAAGCTATACTGACAATAACCATATTTTCATATAAGGACCTCAAGGTTAAGACATATTTTGAAAAAGGGGCCACAGTTCAACTATAACCTGTGAACTCCTTTTTTTTTTTTTTTTTACTAATTCTGGTTGTTGTTTGCAATGTCTGTGCCTCTTGGTAGGGGATGTTATCAAGGTCTGGTCAAAAGAGGTGGCTGCGATGGACTTCTGATGGACCCAATAGGAAAGGACTGTGGGAAGGATGAGGTTAGGAATAGACAGTTATTCTAAAACTTGAGTAGACATTGAGATTGGCTAGGGAGATTCAGAAACGAGGATGCCTAGGTCCCGCCCTCAGTGAGTCTGATTAAATTCATCTGTGTTTAAGCCTAGGGCTTAGGATTTTATAAAGTTCTCCAGGTGACTGCACTACCCAGGTAGGTCTAAGAACCACTGAACTAGAAGAGCTCAAAGCAGTGGTGGCAGCTTTTCTACTTGATTGGATTAAAAATAATTGAAAAAATAGGCCTGTATTTCCTTTTCTAAAATTCTTTGGGAATTCATATTTAGGATTTTTTTCAGAATGTCAAAAAGGAATAGTGAGTGTCTACACTATAATACATACAACTCCCAGTATGAAGGGGATGTCTGGATAGTACCCCTTGATATAAAACAATATTTTTTCCAGTGAAATATGTAAATATCTTCACATTATAAGGTGACCTATGTCCATTCAAGTTAGGTTTTGCTGCCAGAAGAGAATTGGTAGTCAGTTATTCAATTTAGAAAAAAAAAAAAAGCAAACAAAAACTCAGCTTTCAGTTCTTTGTAGATTCTAGACAAGGATGGGGGATTGTGAATGTAAGTATAAAACTCTACGTCGGTGGACCTCAGGTATTATATATCAACACTGTGTACCTGACTAAAGAGGCCTTAGGTAGCAGTCAGATGCAAAAAGAGTTCTGATGTGTAGCCAAAAGGGTCAGCCCTGATCACGTTCTTTCTACCAGAACCTGCTCCTGAAGCCTCTTCAGGCTAACTTCTTAATTTTTGTTAAGGCCTTGAGTCGTGTCTGACTTTTTGCAACCCCATGGACTGTAGCTTGTCAGGTTCTTCTGCCCATGGGATTTTCTCGAGGAGAATACTAGAGTGGGTTGCCCTTCCCTTCTCCAGGGTATTTTCCCAACCCAGGGATTGAACCCTAGGCTCCTGCATTGGCAGGTAGATTCTTTACCACTGAGCCACCAGGGAAGCCCTCTCAGGTCAGCTTAGTCATTAGCAAATATCCCTTCAAAACAACAAAGAAATGGCAGGTTTTGATTTCTGGCTGCTGCCTCAGAGGGAATCTGTACTGCGTTGCAGGGTAGCCCCCAGTTCCTATCTTTCCCAGAACCTCAGGTTGTAACCTTACTCAGAGATGGAATATTTGCAGATGTAATGTGTTTAATTGAGGTCATATTGGAATAGATTAGGGCCTTAATCCCGTAAGATTCGTATCCTTATAAGAAGAGGAAGAGGGTCACAGTGACAGGCATGCACCAAGGAAAGACACCGTGGAGACACAAGGAGATGGCCATGTGACTGGAACAGCAGAGACTGAGCTGTGCAGCTACAGGCCACGGATGGCTGCCGTCGCCAGAGCTGGAGGGAAGGACGGCTGCCGTCGCCAGAGCCGGAGCGAAAGTATGGGATGGACCCCCAGAGCCTCTGGGGAGAGTGTGGGCCTGCTGACACCTTGATTTTGGATTTCTGATCTTCAGAACTGAGGCAGGGGGGGAATACATTTCTGTTGTTTAAAGCATGTAATGAAGGGTACTTTCTTATGGTGGTTCTGGGAAATTAACAGAGAACCCTAAGATTAGCACTTCAGAGAGAAAGAAACCATGTCCTGGGTTGTGCTGGATAAGATCTTTCTTCAATATCACTCTGTAGTTGCACAAGGAGAGTAGTTTCACTGATCACAAAGATGAATCTTATATATGTGTGGGTTTTCTCGATGACTCAGCAGCTGAAGAACCCACCTGCCAAGGCAGGAGACACAGGAGACTCGGGTTTGATTCCTTCAGGAAGATATGGCAACCCATTCCAGTATTCCTGCCTGAAAAATCAGAGCCTGTAGCCAGGCTACAGTCCAGTGGGTTGCAAAGAGTCAGATACGACTGAGTGACTAAGCATGCACACAGATATATATGCTTATTTAAATATAAAATTATACATATATATGTATGAGAGAGAGACATTGGAACTGCATTTTTCTCTAATAGGAAAAAAAAAAAAAATGAAAGGATCTTGAGGCATACCAGGACACTGGTGCTATTTTTACTACAAGGAAATTTTTGAGTAATGTTTCACTTAGCTTCTAACTGGAGTGAAGCTGAGAAGATCAGAAAAATATCCAGGTGCCCAAGTATTCCACACATACTTATGGAACAGATCACTATGGGGAAGTCATGAGAAAAAGTGATAATCAATGCAGAACAATGTAAAGGTGAAATAGATAAATACATAGAGGAAAAAATGGTTAGACATTTCAGGAAAGCTGACCAAGCAAACTGACTAACAGAAAGAGAGGGATGGAAATTATGTTAAGGAACGGAAGCCTGGTAATAGTTTTATTTCAAGAGACATAAACCAGAGCTGCACAAGTTGGGTATGTTTGAGCTTTCTTCTTCTTCAATCCATGCCTCCTCAGTATACATGCACCTCACTGCACATTCTAGAAAGCAGCAGCACCCATCAGTCTTGGACTTTCTGCAATTCCCCTCTGCCTTTTCTCTCCAAGGGACAGAATGTGTGATAATCAGGTAAAATAAATATGAGAACCTGAGTGGAGTGGGGTAGGAGGGGCTTTTCTATTGAGCATAATGTGAATTCTGGGAGCAAAGAGCCACAAGAAATGATAGATGAATTTCTACACTTGTTGTTCAGTTGCTAAGTCGTAGCTGACTTTTTGTGACCCCATGGACTATAGCATGCCAGGCTCCTCTGTTCTCCACTGTAGTTTGCTCAAATTCATATCCATTGAGTCAGTGATGCTATCTAACCATGGGGAGCTTACTATCCTTTTCAGACAAAGAAAATCTGCATTAAAAAGTGACTTATGAATCCTTCCTAAAGATAAACAAGGACCTACTGGATAGCACAGGGAACCATATTTGTTATCTTGTGATAACCTATAATGGAAAAAAAATCTGAAAAGAAATACGTATATATGTGTAACTTAATCACTTTGCAGTACACTTGACACTAACATGACATTGTAAATTAACTATACTTCAGTTTTTAAAAATCTAAAAATAATGCTTCCAAAGTAACAATGCCACATACTTAAACAGTGTGTTGCAGCTGGCCAAGCATTTCCCATGTGCTATTGAAATTGGTGCTGATAAGGAAGGTAAGGCTAATGTTATCAAAACCCATTTTACACAAGGAAAAGTTGGCAAGGTGCCCATAACCGGAAAGGGGCAGGCCAGGCTTCGAACCAGATCTAGTAATTTTGGGTCCAGGGCTTTCACCACTGATTCACCAAGCACTCCATGTGCCGCTGAGTAGTAGAGTGGAGTGGGGGCAAGTTGAGTTCTATTGCCTAGAATTTAAGAGACTGGACTTTGAAATCAGATGGACCTGACCTGGGTTTGGAAGATAGTTCTGCCTCTTAACTACATGGGTGACTTTGAACCAGTAACTTGACTTCAGCCTCTGTTTTCTCAGCTGCAAAATGAGTTTTCTTCTAATTCCTGAAGGATGTTGCTGATTATTAATGGGATAGTGTCCACAAATGTCTTGACTTAAGGGTTGGAAGATGGTATTAATAATTGAAAACACAAAAACTTTTTAGAGGTACTGAGAGTACCCAAAGTAATGAAGTGGTCTCACAGTCAGGTGAGATGTGCTAGGAAAGGAAGCTTTGTGTTCCTCCTTCTATGGTTTGTATTACTAGAGATTTGCCTTTGTCTTAGACTTAATATCATCCAGTGTGGAGTTGGGACAGTGTTTGGAATAAAACATAAATATAGGCATCAAAGTTGGCTTAAAGCTCAACATTCAGAAAATGAAGATCATGACATCTAGTTCCATCACTTCATGGGAAATAGATGGGGAAACAGTGGAAACAGTGTCAGACTTTTTTTGGGGGGGGCTCCAAAATTACTGCAGATGTTGATTGCAGCAATGAAATTAAAAGACTCTTACTCCTTAGAAGGAAACTTATGACTAACCTAGACAGCATATTCAAAAGCAGAGACATTACTTTGCTGAGTAAGGTCT
>SJYX01012931.1:21319-32384 GCA_006410675.1 Oreotragus oreotragus
TTTGGAACTCTGAATTCAAATGGGTATATCTTTCCTTTTCTCCTTTGCTTTTCACTTCTCTTCTTTTCACAGCTATTTGTAAGGCCTCCTCAGGCAGCCATTTTGCTTTGTTGCATTTCTTTGTCTTGGGGATGGTCTTGATTCCTATCTCCTGTACAATGTCACGAACCTCAGTTCATAGTTCATCAGGCACTCTATAAGATCTAGTCCCTTAAATCTATTTCTCACTTTCAATGTATAATCATAAGGGATTTGATTTAGGTCACACCAGAATGGTCTAGTGGTTTTCCCTACTTTCTTCAAATTCAGTCTGAATTTGGCAATAAAGAGTTCATGATCTGAGCCACAGTCAGCTCCTTGTCTTGTTTTTACTGACAGTAGAGAGCTTCTCCATTTTTGGCTGCAAAGAATATAATCAGTCTGATTTTGGTGTTGACCATCTGGTGATGTCCATGTGTAGAGTCTTCTCTTGTGTTGTTGGAACAAGGTGTTTGTCTTTACTAGTGCTTTCTCTTGGCAAAACTCTATTAGTCTTTGCCCTGCTTCATTCTGTACTCCAAGGCCAAATTGCCTGTTACTCCAGGTGTTTCTTGACTTCCTACTTTTGCATTCCAGTTCCCTGTAATGAAAAGGACATCTTTCTGGGGTTTTAGTTGTAAAAGGTCTTGGAGATCTTCATAGAACCATTTAACTTCAGCTTCTTCAGCATTTCTGGTTAGGGCATAGGCTTGGATTACCGTGATATTGAATGGTTTGCCTTGGAAATGAACAGAGATCATTCTGTCGTTTTTGAGATTGCATCCAAATACTGCATTTTGGACTCTTGTTGACCATGCTGGCTACTCCATTTCTTCTAAGGGATTCTTGCCCACAGTAGTAGATATAATGGTCATTTGAGTTAAATTCACCCACTCCAGTCCATTTTAGTTCGCTGATTCCTAGAATGTCAACGTTCACTCTTGCCATCTCTTGTTTGACTACTTCCAATTTGCCTGGATTCATGGACCTGACATTCCAGGTTCCTATGCAATATTGCTCTTTACAGCATCGGACTTTGTTTCCATCACCAGTCACATCCACAGCTGGGTATTGCTCTTGCTTTGGCTCCATCCATTCATTCTTTCTGGAGTTATTTCTACTTTGATCTCCAGTAGTTATTGGGCACCTACCAACCCAGGGAGTTCCCCTTTCAGTATCTTATCATTTTGCCTTTTCATACTGTTCGTGGGGTTCTCAAGGCAAGAAAACTGAAGTGATTTGCCATTCCTTTCTCCAGTGGACCACATTCTGTCAGACCTCTCCACCATGACCCGTCCATCTTGGGTGGCCCCACAGGGCATGGCTTAATTTCATTGAGTTAGACAAGGCTGCAGTCTTTGTGATCAGATTGGCTAGTTTTCTGTGATTATGGTTTCAGTGTGTCTGCTCTCTGATGCCCTCTCGCAACACCTACCATCTTACTTGGGTTTCTCTTACCTTGGGCGTGGGGTATCTCTTCACGGCTGCTCCATCAAAGTGCAGCCACTGCTCCTTACCTTGGACATGGGGTTGCTCCTCTCGGCTGCCTCCCCTGACCTCGGGCATTAAGTAGCTCCTCTTGGCCACCACCCTGACCTCACTAACCATGCCCAAATCAAGAATAAGTTTTTCTTTTTTGCTTGCCTGTCCAGTAATCTTTTCACTCCCATCCATTTTTTATATATGAACTTTGATGATATAAGGTTATCTTTATTTTGATGAATTAAATGATTAACATTATTATTTATATTTTGGAGATTCACATTCAATAGCTGTTAACCATATAATGCTACACTGTTATGGCTGATGACCATAGGTATCAAGAGTGTCAGTCAGGTTGGTGTGAGGAGTCTCATTATTTCTAATATAATTAATTTCTTAAGGTCTCTAACAAAGGAAAGAGCCTTGGGGTCACAGACCTTATTGGAAGATGCCAGTCACTGTCTGGTTTGATTCTATTTGTTGTCCTTCTGAGTCTACTTCTCTATGATGTTTGTAAATGTCAACACCTTATCTAATCTTATATTTGGAAAATAGTTAACTATTCTTTCTTTTCATCTTTAGATTACTCTTTATTCTTAAGGCAACTAAGGCATTTAGTTAAATAAAAAGTCATGTAGGAGGAAATACTTATTAAAAGCCACAAGTTTACATTTCAAAAAATGTATCCCACTTTGCTTCATTTTTCTCTCTCCCACCTGTAACATCTAAATATCCCAACCTCTGACTATGCCCTTGAATTTAAAGTTAGTTTCATATAAACAGGCTATTTTTTGTCTTTATTCTGATAGATTGCTTTTTAATTAAAATGTTCAGTATTTTACATTCAGTGAAATTACTATTAATAATGAACAGTCTATTATATTACTCTTTATTTTCTTTTGAATTATCTTTTCTTCATTTTATTTTCCTTTTCTGCCAAGAAGAATGTGTGACAAAAAAATAAAATAAAATATTGCCTGCTATTTCAGTAGACAAAGAAAACTACCAAACACTCTGGTAAACAATATATGTTTCCCACCATCAGCCATCAGCCATAGCAGCTACCTCTGATGGTGCACCCTGAGGGGAATTCCGAATGGAGAAATACAGGATATTGGTCCTAGATAGTTAAGATGCATACCAAAGGAATAATTTCAATGAGCCAAGGATCTTGCACCTACCCAGAAAAGCACTAAAATCATTAACATGATGTCTGTTTTTTGTGAATAGTGGTAATCATTTGATTTTTGACTACATTTTTTTTTTTTTCAGGAAAAACTACTATATATTCTGGTTCTTCCCTTACCTCTTTGCAACTGCTCTGCACTATCTGAAAGTTTCCTTTCCCAGGATATAGTCCTCAGTAACATCTCTGGATAAAACTTAATTTTAAACTTTTTAAGTTGTACTCTCTTTTTCAATGGATAAGTGCATGGCACTTAGTTGGCATTCAATTCTTGTTGATTCCCATTTCTAAACAACCACTGTGTATGTGTTTGTCACTCAGTCGTGTCCAGCTCTTTGCAACCCCATTAACTATAATCCTCCAAGCTCCTCTGTCATGGGATTCTCCAGGCAAGAATACTGGAGTGGGTTGCTATTCCCTTCTCCAGGGCATCTTCCAGGCCCAGGGATTGAATCTGGGTCTCCCATACTGCAGGCAGATTCTTTACTGTCTGAGCCACCAGGGAGGACCCAAACAATCACTAATTCCTTCAAATGTAACTTTATTTTAAAGTTTACAAAGCTGACTCGGATGTTACATGAAGAAGCAAATAAAGTTTTAGGTTACTTAGATTATTACTGTTTGTTCAGACAATTTCCAGTTCATGCCTGGCTATAACAGTAGATTAATTTCCTGCACCTGTTTTTGCCTAAATTCACCATATTACAAGCAAAATAATCTTTCTAAAATGCCATTCAAAAATGTCATCCTATGCAGTCCTATGCAATGGCTAAACCTTGCCACATCAGTTTTGAAAAAAAACAAATTACTTAAGTAGAACTCAAAAGTTTTATTTTTCTTCTATAACTTCCTCATGTTTTATGCAAAAAAATATACTAAACTACATGCTGTTCTTCAAAGACAGCTTTATTTCTCTGTTTTGAGCCTGAGAATGCTCCCATTTTCATAACAAGCAAAAAAAAAAAACTTTCCAAATCAGCTTCCAAAAGAGGGCTAAATCACTCCTTTGTTGCAAAACCTTTCCCTCTGTGAATATCTATTTTAACATGACATGTTGAGTCACAATGTATTGCCTGTTGTTTTTTTTCCTAAACAATGAAATTCTTCAGGGCTTAGAAATGAATTTTGTATATGTAACTCTTAAAACATAATAAGCAAAGTATAATGTTAGTTGTTCTTATTTACTATTTACAATAAAAGAACAGTACGTAGTAGACAGGAGAGCCTCATGAATATGTCAAACAAAATTTCTATGCATGCATGAATCAATAAGGGTGAATAAACTAAAATATGAATATATGCACTTGAAAAAGTTATACCAGATGGTAACAAATGCTTCACTTCATCTTTTAAGATATCAGAGGTAATACCAATGTCAGTGTGTACTCAGGTGACTCTTTCTTATTTTTCTTAGTTTATGTTGAAAATGTCTTTCCTTTAACCAGTATTTAAAGTTGGAAAGCACTATGATGGGTTTTAGAGGGGCAATGATATGATAGTTATACTGGCACAACACTTGAGGCTTGTTGAGAATAGGTATCAGTTAAATATAAATAAGTATAAGAGAGAAAAAGAAATAAGTTTCTCCTATCTTTCTAAGTCCTCATTTGGGACCCCTATAACAAAAGACACATTAACAAGAGAAAAGCAAACAGAAGTTTATTAGCATGTATAATCCACATTCATATGAAAGATTCAGGGGGAAAAAAATGAATAACTCAAAAGTTTGGTTAGAACTTGAATTTACAATATCTTAAGTATAGTATCTTAGCAAAATAATAATACATTTTTAGAGAAGTGAAAAGGAAAAGACCCTCAGTTCTCTAGGGTCAGTGAATTGTGATAAAGCAAACATAAGCATTTTGTGGACAAACCTCAGTAAAGTTTCTCATGCAGATTCTGCTGGTGTCCTCTCCAAGTTACCGAGGTCTTAATTGTCTCTGGCAATTAAGTTTTGTCCATGCTGGGAGAGAAAGGAGGAGGAATGTCTTTGAAAAATATATGTTCCTATTTTAGAGGAAAGCTGCTGCTGCTGCTGCTGCTAAGTCACTTCAGTCGTGTCTGACTCTGTGTGACCCCATAGATGGCAGCCCACCAGGCTCCCCTGTCCCTGGGATTCTCCAGGCAAGAACACTGGAGTGGGTTCCCATTTCCTTCTCCTAGAGGAAAGCAAATAGGACGGAAGCAGGGAGATTTTCATTTATCTGCTTTTTCTCAATTTCCTTAAATGCCAAATAATCCTCATGTCTAATTAGCATATTTGGTGGTGACATATTCTGCCGCCCTTCAAAAGAAGTATGTTTGACTCAGTTGTGTGTAGTCAAGACATGTTTTTATTAACAAAAATGATTTAAAAATTAAAATAACTTCAAGTTATTTTGGTACATTTGTTCATACATACACACCCATATGTAGTTTCCTTCAAGATATAGTTTTAGATTTATTTTTGGTTGATATTGTTGGACTTTGAAGATTCATGAACAGGTAAAATTACAGTCTATATGTTAAAATTCACTTGTTGAATGAAAGCACAATTTAGAATTTGTAAGCTAAAACAGCAAACATTTGTCACTTCCTTGTCTTTATGTAAGTCTGTCTTTTTCTTCAGAGGCTGTCGTTTATAGTCTATGGTTATAATTTTTCAGTGAAGGTTAATACTGATCTAAAACTCAGTTTCTCCTTCCCATTTTTATTTATCTAGTATTGACTAGTAAGTTTCCTATTTTTAAGGGTAAAATATTCATGGAAAATCATAAAGATCATATTTTTTCTAATCTAAAATAAAAAAGAAAGACAAAAAGGAAAATGATGCTGAGGTAGAAATCTCAAACTAAGAGAAAAAAATGAAAACAGCTGGACTCTGTACCCCCATCCAAAGTGAGTCTAAATACCACCACTGATACTTGCACTCAATAGCTGTGTTACATCAGGAAAATGTCAATACTCTTCTGAGCCTTAGTGGCCTTAGTGGAAAATGAGGGCAATGGTTTAAATTTGTTTTACTTGTATTTGTCATCATGGTACAACTGAGACTATAAGCCTAGAACCTAACAGATATCATGTCTTTCTCACATTGCTGTGAGTCCAACACAGTACATAAACGGTGTTCAATAAATATTTAATAAACAATACATTTGGAGAATTGTAATGAAGATTGGTTTGTAAATTAAATGGCACATTTGTAGGCATTCAGTGTTAGTATTCAACATGAATATTAATTGGAAGGACTGATACTGAAGCTCCAAACACTGTGATCACTTGACACAAAGAGCCAATTCATTGGAAAAGACTCTGATGCTGGGAAAGATTGAAGGCAAAAAAGATGGAAGGGGATGACAGAGGATGAGATGGTTGGATCGCATCACCTATTCAATTGACATGAGTTTGAGCAAACTCCAGGAGATGGAGAGAGACAGGGCCGCCTGGCGTGCTGCAGTCCACGGGCTCGCAGAGTCGGACATGACTGACTGAAGAACAACCAATACTTATACACATTTCGCTCATTAAATTGATCCTTTCATGTTTTCACTTTTATTATTTTGTTATAAATGTTTTCTCTTTTTAAGGAGTGATGAAATTGCTAAACTTTTTTGGATATTACTGACTGTTTTCATGGATAAGCATATTATATTTTATATTTGAAATTTATTTCACAGTTGTCTATTGTCCCTAGATCTTACATTGTACAAAATTCAATATAAAAAGTAAAATGCATTAACAATAGAAGAAATGTTCATGGACTTTCTTTAGAATGACTGGAGGGGTTCAAACATAAACCTGCTTTTATTATCTTTCTGTGTCTGCAGCCCATGGGAAACCTAGGAGTCTCCAAGCAGATTATGGCTCTATGTAAATGAAGAAAAGAAAATTAAAACCAAGAGCTTTCCTGGCTCTGTTTAAAGAAAAATTAAATGGCTTTCCTTACTTGCATGTCACAGAGAAACAGGTTTAAATCACTAGAGCTGTGTAATGTGAGACGTTTAGAAATTCAGCAAAGCATAAGAGGAAAAACACTTTCAATGTTAAGAAACAGCGTCTGATTGACATAGCTGTCCTCCTAGTGTCTAAGTGCTTAGTTTACCTTAAAGGATAGCTGAGATCACTCAAAAAGTTCAAAGAAACAGATGAACGCTTGCTTTGACATCAATGCTCAAGAATTAATTTTCAATTCAATTCCTTTGTTAAACATGATTATTTGCCCTATCCTTGACTTTGCTTTTTTCAAAGGTATAACTTCTTTAAATTTGGAAAGAATAAACTTACATTATCATAAATATTTTAAGATAGGAAAGAATGAAAAACAGTTATTGAACCATTCTCCAACAGTTTTTGAATGGATTCCACAATAATAACCATGCAAAATTTAGTTCATGTTTGCATGCCTCTACAGAGGGCAAACTTACTGTTTGTCAAGGAAATTCATAACATCACTGAACACTGAGGTTTAAAGAAAACTCCCACTAGATCTAGTATTTTTCTGTATTATAGCGATACACTCATTTCACATTGCAAAATAATGTCTTGATTTTTAATCTAAATTATTTTACCATTTTCCCACCTGATCTCAAACGATATGTAATAGAAATACTACATTTTAGGATTCTTAATAGTGCACATAAAATAACAAAAAGTGTCTATAATTAAGTTTCCCAAATATTTAGTATATTTTAAAGAGGTTGTTTCCATTTAAAATATTCAATGTACATAATTTGTGATGAATGGAAGCAAATGCGTATTAATCATTTTCAAGCAATATAGTATATATGTATGCCAAGCACTCTTGTAAATACTTTATTAATATCAATTTATTACCATAACAACCTACAAAATAGATACTTTTATAATCCCTGTTTATGGAAGAAAAACTAAACATTTTAGAATAAACTGTGCGAGATCATATAGTTAGTAGATAATAGAGATCTGAAAGCAGTGGTGTGCCTACAAAATACTTTTGCTTAACCAGGCACTCTTGTAAGATAAGCATTATTAGTCTCATTTTACAAATCTGGAAACTGAAATAGAAATATTAAATAATTTTTTCATGAGTATAAATAAATGGAGATCTGGAATCTAAACACTATAAGAAGAAATATATAGAAGAGAATTTGAAATGCAAGTTAGAATAGATGTTTAAAAAAAATGAAAGCTAAGCCTTTGATAAGTTTCATCAAATTAAATTGATGAATTGCCTCTGGTGATATTAAAAGTGTAGATAAGGTTATTTAACAGTTTATAACTAACTTAATAGTTTTCATCTTCCACATAATTTAAGCTGATTTACTTTTCTAAAAAAAATCTGAAAATCAGTGATATCTTCTAAATATGTAATTCATACTAATGACATTGTCTCTACACCTGTTTCAACTGCTCCTTTCAAAGCTCTCTTGACTGTTGGCAGATGTTTCTCTTCTCTTATCTTCAATGCACCAATCTATTGGGCCTCCACACTCTTATTCAACCATGCACACAAAAATAATGATCTGCCCTAATTCTGATTCACCTAGAAGCGTCACTTCATTTTTTTACCAATTACAGCTATGTCACTAGCTACTTTTTTTATCAGAAGCTGTTTGGTCCAAATGCTTTTCCTATCTCTTATAGCATTTTGCAACAGAATAACATGTGTCCTGTGTAGAGAACAAAGCATTGATTTTGCAGCATCTACTCACAAGCAAACTTCAATTTTCCTCTAGGAAAAACCATCCATCCACTCTCAGGCCAGTAAGGAGCAAGTGAAGCTGATACAACTTTTAACTCACAGAATGAGAATAAGACTGAAACAATCTAATATTACAAAAGTGTATGGTTTTGCGATTGAAATGTTACTCAATAAGGACAATAAAAGCCAAAAGTTTTTGGAAGAAAATTATGTAAAAGGGCTTGATTTCTCTTAGAAACCTGGAGCTTAAGAACCAAAGAAACTTGATCATTCTGTTGCACGTTACACTTTAGGAACTGCAAAAGAGAATCAAGAATCAGAAAGAAATCTTGTCTGATGATAATGTTTGAGCCTGGAATTGAGTCTTTTCTGAAGCCTACCCACCACCAGATAGCTTAGCTTGGGTAATATGTAACTTGTGACAAAATGTATTTCTGAGTACCTTAACCTGTGATATTTAGAAAGCCAACTCTAAGGTAAATGCTTATTTGCCACCATCTGGTAGAAGTGCAACCCAAGAAAACAAGTGCCCAGAACAAAGAAGTGAAACTCAGTGCAAGTCGCTCAGTTGTATCCAACTTTTTACGCCGTCATGGGCTGTACAGTCCATGTATTTCTCCAGGCCAGAATACTGGAGTAGGTAGCTGTTCCCTTCTCCAGGGGATCTTCCCAACCCGGGGATTGAACTGGGTTCTCCTGCATTGCAGATGGACTATTTACCAACAGAGCTGTCAGAGACACTCTAAGAAAAAAGAAAATGGCAGACAAAAAGAGAAACCAACCTGCGGCCACTTGGGTGACTGATTCCAATAACTTGGTATCTTCTTCTTAGAGGTTATTCACATGAACTATATCTTAGAACAGTCCACAGTGATGGAGGTGTGGATGGTAAACCTGACCATCAGGTCTTACCTTCCATTGGTCAGAGTTTCAGCCCGCAGAGAGTTACTCAGGGTTGAAAAATATGGGATCCAGACAGGGTCCCATTGTATCCCCAGCCTTTACATTGATAAAAACACTTTCCTTAAGCAAACTTTAGTCAGGCACCTCTAAGCCCTTTGTGAACTAGGTTTTATACGTGGGACTTGACCTCAAGAGTGAGAATCCTGCCAAATCAGTTTGGGATGAATTTTCTGCTCTCAATATTTGGTCACCCTTAATGTCCTGATGATCAAATTCTTAATTCCCAAATGCCTCAGGTGATATCTGATTATTGTGGCCTGCTTGCAGCAAGGATCCTATCAGGTCAGGTTAGCCAAAATCGTTCCTTACCCTTGGTGTTTCCTCTTAGCAATTTTCTATCCATTGACCCCAACCCTTTCTCCTTTGGTATAAATTGATTTCAGAATTAAGCCCAGTTCAGTACTAATGTCTCTTTCCCCCTTTAGAAATAGTTATTGAGTAAACTTTGCTTTCATCACTTTTTGTCAGGCTCTGGTTTTTCTTTAACAACAGGGGAAGTCTTTTAAATCAGGAGGTAAATGCTTTTGGTGATCTATCATCAGGTGAACCTTTAGGACATTGATCAATGCCTTCATTTAGCAGGTTATGTCAGTGACGGCTGGTATAAAAAAAGGGAAAGCTCCAGAGGAAATGATGTTTTTTGGAACAGATATCTAGAACATCTTTTCACTTTATTAATTTAGCGCTTACTAAATTCATTACATGGAACTAGGAGAGTTCCACCATAGAATTTCCTGCACAACTAAAGTCACTGTTTTTTTGATTTTACTTCATAAATATCTCCTTTGTAGAGTATATAGGAACACTTGTTGACAGAAGATTGAGTTGGGATTGATTTAAGTAAATGTCTGTACTGTTATTTCAATCCCTGGTCAACTATAACAAAAGCTTACTAAAGCTAAGGCACAACTTTTCTCATCTTGGCAGCTTTTGTGTTATGAATTCCATTGCTCAGTAATCTACTTTCCTTTAGGATTTATCTTCTGCCTTTCAATTCCATTAAATGTAAATTATTCCAAGAAACTGATTTTTGAACAAGGCTAATTTCCCCCTCCCAAGGAACACTGGCACCCAAGAAAATCAATGGGTTCTTTTTCTATCTACACACACTAAACAATTCAAAACTTTGACAGGTTTCCACTGACTGAATAATTTAAGACAGATAAACATTCATATATAAAAACAAACATTTACAAAAATGAAAATAAACCACAGTAACAACAGAACAAATACAGTAAGTGATTAAAATATTTGACAGTAGACAAAAATGTAAGCACTAATAATTTTCAAATTTTAATGAATATATTATCCAAAGCAATCTACAGATTCAATGCATTCCCTATCAAGCTACCAGTGGTATTTTTCACAGAACTAGAACAAATAATTTCAAGATTTGTATGGAAATATAAAAAACCTCAAATAGCCAAAGCAATTTTGAGAAGGAAGAATGGAACTGGAGGAATAAACTTACCTGACTTCAGGCTCTACTACAAAGCCACAGTCATCAAGACAGTATGGTACTGGCACAAAGACAGAAATATAGATCAATGGAACAAAATAGAAAGCCCAGAGATAAATCCACACACATATGGACACCTTATCTTTGACAAAGGAGGCAAGAATATACAATGGAGTAAAGACAATCTCTTTAACAAGTGGTGCTGGGAAAACTGGTCAACCACTTGTAAAAGAATGAAACTAGATCACTTTCTAACACCACACACAAAAATAAACTCAAAATGGATTAAAGATCTAAA
>SJYX01012931.1:46679-57262 GCA_006410675.1 Oreotragus oreotragus
GTGACAATATACAGTCTTCACGTACTCCTTTTCCAATTTGGAATCAGTCCATTGTTCCATGTCCAGTTCTAACTGTTGCCTATTGACTTGCATACAGGTTTCTCGGTAAGGTGGTCTGGTATTCCCATCTCTTTAAGAATTTTCCACAGTTTGTCATTATCCACATAGTCAAAAGGCTTTGGAGTAGTCAATAAAGCAGACATAGATATTTTTCTGGAACTCTCTTGCTTACTCTGTTCATTTCCAAGGCAAGGCATTCAATATCACAGTAATCTAAGTCTATGTCCTGAGCAGTAATGCTGAAGAAGCTGAAGTTGAACAGTTGTGTGATGACCTACACAACCTTCTATAATGAACACCAAAAAAAGATATCCTTTCATCATAGGAGACTGGAATGCAGAAGTAGGAAGTCAAGAGATACCTGGAGTAACAGGCAAGTTTGACTTTGAAGTACAAAATCAAACAGTGCAAAGGCTAACAGAGTTTTGCCAAGAGAACACACTAGTCATAGCAAACACCCTCTTCCAAAAACACGAGAGACAACTCTACACGTGAACATCACAAGATGGTCAATACCAAAATCAGATTGATTATATTCTTTGCAGCCAAAGATGGAGCTGCTGTATATAGTCAGCACAAACAAGACTAGGAGTTGACCATGTCTCATGAACTCATTACCAAATTTAGACTTAAATTGAAGACAGTAGGGAAAACCACAAGACCGTTCAGGTATGACCTAAATTAAATCCCTAATGATTATACCGTGGAAGTGACAAATAGCTTCAAGGGATTAGGTCTAATAGAGAGAGTGTCTGCAGACCTATGGATGGAGGTTTGTAACATTGTACAGAAAGCAATGATCAAGACCATCCCCAAGAAAAAGAAATGCAAAAAGGCAAAATGGTTGGCTGAGGAGGTCTTACAAATAGTTGAGGAAAGAAAAGAAGGGAAGGCAAGGGAGAAAAGGAAAGATACACCCATCTGAATGCAGTGTTTCAAAGAATCGGAAGGAGAGATAAGAAAGCCTTCAAGTGATCAATGCAAAGGAATAGAGGAAAATAGTAGAATGGAAAAGACCTGAGATCTATTCAAGAAAATTAGAGATACCAAGGGTATATTATATGCAAAGATGGGCACAATAAAGGACAGAGACTGTATGGACCTAACAGAAGCAGAAGATATTAAGAGGTGGCACGAATACACAGAAGAACTATACAAAAAAGATCTTCATGACCCAGATAACCGTGATAATGTGATCACTCACCTAGATCCAGACATCCTGGAACGTGAAGTCAAGTGGGCCTTAGGAAGCATCACTACAAACCAAACTAGTGGAGGTAGTGGAATTCTAGCTGAGCTATTTCAAATCCTAAATGATGATGCTGTGAAAGTGCTGCACTCAATATGTCAGCAAATTTGGAAAACTCAGCAGTGACCACAGGGCTGAAAAGTTCAGTTTTCATTCCAATCCCAAAGAAAGGCAATGTCAAAGAATGTTCAAACTACCATACAATTTCACTAATCTCACACACCAGCAACATAATGCTCAAAATTCTCCAGGTGAGTCTTCAATAGTGTGTGAACCAAGAACTTCCAGATGTTCAAGCGGGGTTTAGAAAATGCAGAGAAAAGCAATACATGGTTCAAAAGTGGAATGATTGGTTCCTTTCAAAGTAGAAATTTCATCACACTGGCATGAATGGCATAAATAACTGCTTTCAGTTGCTTTTCATTCACCCTTAGATTTATTCATCAATTAAACATTTTTTGAGCACCTTCAATGTTTCCAGTGATACAGATTTAAAGATGAATTGAATTTCCTTGCCCCTGCTATTAAGAAACTTACATTCTAGTGTGAGATACAGAGAAATGGTGTTACAGTGAGAATTATGCCAATTATTTTAGCCTTTAAGTATATACACATAGATCTTTTAAAAGTATTCTATCTAAAATTATACAGCTCTATGTCCATATCATGTAATTATGATTATCTTATTTAATTTTAAATTGATCATAGATCCCTTAATCAAGAGTTGCACTATAATTAATTCAGTCTGTTAGCAATGAAACTTTTCAAGTTTATTTGACAGAGTTAAACTCCAAAACCCCCAAAGTACTATTAACTATTTTGACTGTTTCTTACTCCCAACTGCTTGATTCCTACTCCTACATAAGTGTAGTTCTCTAAGCCCTAAGGAAACTGAGGAATGTACACTAATTCTTTATCAGAGACAGTTGCTCTTCCAAAATCATTGAGCAGTTAGTGGCTTCACTACTCTGGCCTCATATACATTTTTCTCCAGGGGACCCTTTGATGCCAGTAACCTAACTACGCTCTTTTGCATTATCCTTAGGGGACATTCACAGCATATCTTTACCTTTCATTTATTACAAACTTTTCCTCAATATTTCTAGATTTAACAGAATTCCTATTATATGTTATTGTTCAGTCGTAAAGTTGTGTCCGACTCTTTGCGACCCCACGAACTGCAGCAGACCAGGTTTCCCTGTCCTTCACTATCTCCTTGAGTTTACTCAAACTCATGCCCGTAATTAAATCTATGAATATTGGTTATTTTTGAGCCAACCACTACAGAAGACACAGAGGCCTGTGGAAGTAAAGCTTGATAAAAGCCATTTCATCAACATGATGCACTTGCTCTGGTACCACATATTCTAAACACAAAACTGCAGGATGTATAGTATTTTGATAGGAGCTTAAAATTATCTACTAGCACTATTTTGTTCTCGCTTCATCACATCAAGTAATGCAGTCTGCAAATAATGACAATCATGTCTTTTTTATTAATTTGTTTCCCAGTAAAATAAACCCTTAAGTCTATTTTAGGCATATGTAAGTCAATGTTGACTTTGCTGTCTTTGTCTTCATTGTGTGTATATCTTGCCTAATCATTTTCCTAATATTTCTTTTATCACTATTTCTGTAGAAAATTTCATAATTTAACCTACACATATTTGTTTTGTATTCTGCAGTTGTTTATAGCCCATAATTCCTGATTTACATTTTCTGTATTTAGTGAATTTTGAATTGTCTTAAATAGTTTCCTGATATCAAGCAAATTTCTCCACTTTAGATTGAAAGTGATTTCTAATCCACTTTCTCTTTATTGCTTTCAATAGTTTTTCATCCATCCTAGTGAGATCATCATACAGCTTTCTACAATTTTCTCCTTAAGTTTTTAGAAAAATATATCAAAAGATTTCCCTGTATTTGTATCCTCATGCAAGTGTTTCTGTATCTTCATGTATAAGGTACTCTTTGTGATATAGACTTGATGGTGGTTATTTTCCTCAAACTAAGAACATTTTATTTAGTTTGGGAGTTTGCCAGTGTAGAAAGTAATGAAAGGGAGGGTGTAGGTAAATTATCTCTTGACCACCAAATAGATGACATCTTTTACCTGATTGAGGACCACAACTATTTTGATCATCACTGTGTACCTAGTGTTAAGGGGAAAAAAGCTCAATGTATTCTTGAATAGATGAATAATAAAATCTCTTAGATAGTTAAGTGAAAAATCAGCTGATATACACAGCTTCTGGTCTAATTAACAGTATCTATCATTAAAGATAAAGATTTTTACTGATCTAAAGTATACTTTTCTCCTTTTCCCACTGAGTAGTATCATGACCACATGAAGTTAATAAACAAAACCGTCGTCTTACCAAACACACACACACACACACACATACACAAATACAGAAAAGCAGCAATCCCTACCATGGAGACCCAGCAAGGCTTTCACTGAATCTTATAGGACTCTGAGAATTTCATTTCCCTGTTCACATTGTACCATCGGCAGGTCCATAACTTTGATTTTTGTGGAAACTGTAGTCTGAAAATTTGGATATCCAAAAGCAGAACCTAAACACTCAAAATCTCATTTAATGATGGCAAGTTTTCCTGAATAGTTCCAGGTGGCAGGAAACAAACAACCAAAAAAAAACAACAACAAAAAAAAAACCCGGTGTTTAAGCTTGCCCTGTTGTCTTCCAGTGAAGCTCTTTTGTTAATAGAAAGTCTTTCTGGACTCTAAGAATTTGCCTAACTAGACATGCTAATTTTTGATGCTCTTGTGAGTTTCTTTCTTTTTAATGTTTTCACTTTTTATTTTCCTTCCCTGTTTTGCCATAACGTCAGAGACTTCTAGTCAGACAACATTTTATTTTGGAATATAAACTTGTATTATTTAAGCTTGTTTGGCTCTTTAGTCAATTATATTAATATTCATCTTGGACAATGGCTACTCAGCAACAAACTTACATTTCCCAACCTCCCTTTCTGTTAGTATGGCCAAAAGATTAAGTTCCGGTCAATGGGAAGGAGGTGAAACTTATCATGTAGCAGATTCCAGAAAACTTTCTTAGAAGAACACTGGCATAAGTTTTACTTTTTTTTATTTTCACTTGATCCTCCATCCTGCTGTTTAGAACATGGATACCTGGGATGTATATGTCACTCTAATAAACAAAATTATTGAAGTATCATTGAGCAGCAAG
The DNA here is from genome assembly GCA_006410675.1 of Oreotragus oreotragus. NCBI lineage: Eukaryota > Metazoa > Chordata > Mammalia > Artiodactyla > Bovidae > Oreotragus > Oreotragus oreotragus. The sequence continues at coordinate 51,201 of SJYX01012931.1, forward strand.
GTGGAAGAAGTCTAATTTCTTGAGTTGCAATATGAAGAGGATTTATTTTTCTTGAATTATAATTAATATCTTGTAAATTATTTTTGTTCTGTTTACAAACATATCAGCAGAAATTCATTGTGTGGAAAATATAGGGAATAAAAACATATAAAATATCCGAGCATTATTAGATGCAAAAAAATGGTCACCATTTAAATAAAAGTTAGTCCGCCCTTGGAATCTTATGCAATATAATTTATAAATTGAAGATGTACTTCAGAAGTCATTGTGGGTATAGTGTAGGCGGTATATCATTTGACTGTTCCTTGAATAGAAATTATTAATTTGAACCCTATTTAGTCAGAATTTGTGATAATTTGAAAGGAACTCATCATTACCTAGGGAAAATGACTTTAAAATTGACAATATAAAGTAAGTTAACAGATTTTCATGTGTTATTATATATGTAAGCAAAGATATTCTAATTTCTGCTAAAAACAAGTCCCTAAACACCTAATTTAGAGAGTTCTTATTTATGCCTGAGTTCCTATGTGACCAGAATATGAAGAATACTCTGTTTCTTAGGAACTATTCCCTGAAGAAAATATATTAATAGTTTAGAAAAGTTTCACTTCAGACAAATGAACAGAAGGAAATTTTCAGAAATTTTAGCTGCTTTTCAAGGAAAGACTCTCATAATATATGAGGTCAAATAAAGTATAACCTATGAGGCCAAACAAAGTATAAACTTCTGGTTCCATCTGAAAGATACTAACAGAGGAGTTGTAGGTGCTGGCCAGAGGGATGCTACATTTGTGCTTTAGTTAATAATTTAGTGAACAGTTAATAACTCATAGAAAGTCTTCAAATAATCTTACCAATTTCTCTTAATATTTTTTTTTTTTTTTTCCGTTCATTTCATCTGCCCCCAACTCCCATCCCACCCCACCCCTCAGGTCAATCAAGTGGCTTTTCCTGGGACCTGCCCAGCTTTGAGAATCTTATCCACCCTGTGGCACCCAGCCTCCAGGGAAGGGGGGGTGGGGCATAGTGGGAGACCCAGCCAAGAGCTGAGGGTAAGGGCAGGTAGGCGTGAAGCTGTGGACGTTTTCGGAGTGTTTTGGTTTTTCTTTTTTTTTCCAAACCGGGCAATATTTGTGTTCAAGCTGTGAAGAAAAATATATATCAATGTTTTCCAATAAAATACAGTGACTACCTGAAAAAAAAAAAAATATATATTTGCCTAACCCCACTTCTTAGAGTATATCTTTCAGATATTATGGCATATAATTAAAATATATTTGAGAGTTTATTAATTGTTTTTTTTTTATTTTAAGTCAAAGAATTGGTAGCAACTCAGTGTTCATAGGCTTCCTAGGTAGCTCAAATTGTAAAGAATCTGCCTAAAATGCAGGAGACCTGGATTCAGTCCCTGGGTTGGGAAGATTCTCTGGAGGTAGGCATGGCAACCCACTCCAGTATTCTTGCCTGGAGAATCCCATAGATAGAAGAACCGAGCAGGCTATAATCCATGGGGTCACAAAGAGTCGGACATGACTGAGAAACTAACACACACAATGTTCATTCATATGGGACTGATTAGGTCAACTAGGAAACAGTCTCACAATGGAATGCCTACAACTGTTGAAAATATGAAGGAAAAAAAACAATAAGGAAACTCTCCATGTGCTAATGTGAACAGATTTCCAAGATATTCTGCTGGACTCTATGAAACTGATGAGTCAAATATAATAGTACTTGGGCAGCTTTATTTAATTCTTATCGACTTCCCTTTCACTTTTCACTTTCATGCATTGGAGAAAGAAATGGCAACCCACTCCAGTGTTCTTGCCCGGAGAATCCCAGGGACGGGGGAGCCTGGTGGGCTTCCATCTATGGAGTCGCACAGAGTCGGACACGACTGAAGCGACTTAGCAGCAGCAGCAGCAACTCGTTCTAACACTAACAAACAGAAAACCAGACAATGTACACGTTATGTGTACATTGCTAACTTTTGTAAGAAATGGGAGGAATGTAAGATTAGTTATGGTCATATTTCCTTGGAAACAGAGACAGTAATAAAATGAGTTACTTAAGTGGTAGAGTAGGAGGGGGCAGTATTAAGAGTGAGGATTGTCATTTTGAACATTTGTATATGATTTCATTTTCTAATCAACAGTATTACATATTTTAAAAAGCTTTATTTTGTCTACATTAAACACAATAAATTTTGTCAGCCTTTTCATTCTTTTTCAGAAGAATTTGTGCTATGAATCCTAATAAATAAAAAAATAACTGAGTCGTTGCTTTCAAGATATTCCTTGTCAAACCAAGTATTCAATAATATAGTTTTAGAATTATAGAAAGCTGGAACTTTTAAATACATTACCTAAAAATGGCATTCTCAATATCATTTTGTAGCTGAAAAGTATGCATATATAACTTAACTTTCAGTATCATGCCTGAAAAATTAAAATATTTTGTAACAGTATTACTATTTGCACAGCCTTATGAGTCTCTCCAACAAAATATTTAATACTATCTTTCCCTTTACTCTATATGCAAATATTATAAGGGAGTAAATTGTTATTAAAAGAAAAATCTACCACATTTAATAAGCACCTGCTAAGAGTGTGGGTCAGTGTTTTTGATGAAACACTTACCAGCTACTTATTATAAACAGCCTTATGAGTCTCTCCAACAAAATATTTAATACTATCTTTCCCTTTACTCTATATGCAAATATTATAAGGGAGTAAATTGTTATTAAAAGAAAAATCTACCACATTTAATAAGCACCTGCTAAGAGTGTGGGTCAGTGTTTTTGATGAAACACTTACCAGCTACTTATTATAATTTGCATCACTAGGTCTTTTAAACTGCAGCTCCCATTAAAAGAAAAACATTTTCTTAACCCACTTTGTAAGTGTTTATAATGCCTGCTCCTTTTCAGCTGTGAAAGCATCATTTATTACATTCATGGGTTTTTATGAAGAAAGAGACTGGATGAGCTTTTCTACTAACAGTCCTTCCCATTTGATTATGTCATTCTACCCTTTAGTGTATATGGAGAATCTGAATTCATTCAGCTGAAAAGGCTTCCCTTTAGATCCTATACATGTTTTCTGAGCCTTAAATTTTGTATCTAAAGGGAAAATAGATGGAAGAAAAGAAGAAAAGGGTGAAAACTATGAAAGGAGATTGTCTGGGAGAGCCTGGTGGGCTGCCGTCTATGGGGTCACACAGAGTCGGACACGACTGAAGTGACTTAGCAGCAGCAGCAGCAAGTATTAAATGAAGAAAGTATCTCTTATTTATGTAATGCCTGGCACTCTTGATGCTTAACTTGTATTAGAACCATTTAATGCCCTTTCAGTCAGTTGAGTTCAGTTGCTCAGTTGTGTCCGACTGTTTGTGACCCCACATACTGCAGCATGCCAGCCTTCCCTGTCTTTCACCAATTCCCAGAGCTTGCTCAAACTCACGTGCATCAAGTGGGTGATGCCATCCAACCATCTCATCCTCTGTAGTCCCTTTCTCCTCCGGCCTTCTATCTTTCACAGCATCAAGATATTTTCCAACAAGTCAGCTCTTCACATCAGGCGGCCAAAATATTGGAGCTTCAGCCTCAGCATCAGTTCTTCCAATGAATATTCAGGACTAATTTCCTTTAGGATTGACTGGTTTGGTCTCCTTGAAGTCCAAGAGACTCTCAAGAGTCTTCTTCAACATCACAGTTCAAAAGCATCAATTCTTTGGCACGCAACTTTTTTTATTGTCCAACTCTCACATGCATACTTGACTACTGGGGAAAAAAAAAAAAACAGCTTTGACTAGACAGACCTTTGTTGGCAAAGTAATGCCTCTACTTTTAATGCGCTATCTAGGTTTGTCATAGGTTAATGCCTTTTAGAGACCTGTAAGCTCCCTATGAGTTACCTACTGCTTTCAGACCCATTATAAATAAATAGAAACCTAAGAGGTTAAACAGTGTGTTCTACACCACACAGTATTATGCAGTAGAACCCGAAGTGAGCCCAGGCAGTTTGGGTTCAGAATTGGTGCTATTGGACATTATGATATAAGGAATTAATGAATAATTAATGGAGTATGCACTACATTGACTGACTATATGGATGAATTAATAAGTGAATGAATAAAATACAGTATATATATATATATATATATATAAATGCTATCACCACAAACAAGATAATAAACATAGTTTTCACTCCCAAGAGTTTCAACCTGACATTCTGTAATACCCTCTCCAGCCCCTCCCACCTACATCTGAATTGTTTCCATCAGTAAATGAGTTTTATATACATAGCATCAAGCAGTTTGAACTCTCTTTTATCTAACGCTTCTTTCAACTGGCATAATTACTTTGAGATTCATTCACTGTCTTGCGTGTATCCATAGCTTATTACTCTTTTTGTGTACTACTACTCCCCTTTGTTGATATATCACAGTTTGCTTAGCCTATCACTTGTTGATGAACATTTGATTCTTTCCAGCTTTGACTGTTAGAAATAATGCTGCTCTAAATATTCATGTAAAGGATTTGTATGATCAGATGCTTTCTGTTCTTCTGGTGAATACCTGCATGCAGAAGGCCTGAATCACATGGTAGGTACATTTTAGCTTTATAAAGAAATTGTCAAATTTTCCAAAATGCTATACCATTTTGTATTCCTGATAGTATTGTATACAATTTTAAGTTCCTCTACATCCTTGTCAACACAGAACGGTCAGTTTTTTCTGTCGTAACCATTCTGATAGTCATGCAATGATAGATGTGTTGTTGCTGTTATTTGTCCTTTAAGTCATGTCCAGCTCTTCGTGATCTCATATACTGTAGCCCATCAGGCTCCTCTGTCCATGGGATCTCCCAGGCAAGAATACTGGAATGGGCTGTCATATCTTTCTTCAGGGGATCCTCTCGACCTAATGGATTGAGCCCCTGTCTCCGGCATTGCAGGCGGATTCTTTAACCCTAAGCCACCTGGGAAGCCAGTGATAGCTTCAGTTCAGTTCAGTTCAGTCACTCAGTCATATCCGACTCTTTGCGACCCCATGAATTGCAGCACACCAGGCCTCCCTGTCCATCATCAACTCCCGGAGTTCACTCAGACTCACGTCCATCGAGTCAGTGATGCCATCCAGCTATCTCATCCTCTGTCATCCCCTTCTCCTACTGCCCCCAATCCCTCCCAGCATCAGAGTCTTTTCCAGTGACTCAACTCTTCTCATAAGGTGGCCAAAGTACTGGAGCTTCAGCTTCAGCATCATTCCCTCCAAAGAAATCCCAGGGCTGATCTCCTTCAGAATGGACTGGTTGGATCTCCTTGCAGTCCAAGGGACTCTCAAGAGTCTTCTCCAACACCACAGTTCAAAAGCATCAATTCTTCAGTGCTCAGCTGTCTTCACAGTCCAACTCACACATCCATAAACGACTACTGGAAAAACCATAGCCTTGACTAGACGGACCTTTGTTGGCAAAGTAATGTCTCTGCTTTTAACATGCTATCTAGGTTGGTCATAACTTTTCTTCCAAGGAGTAAGCGTCTTTTAATTTCATGGCTGCAGTCACCATCTGTAGTGATTTTGGAGCCCAAAAAAATAAAGTCTGACACTGTTTCCACTGTTTCCTCATCTATTTCCCATGAAGTGATGGGATCAGATGCCATGATCTATTTCCTCATCTATTTCCCATGAAGTGATGGGACCAGACGCCATGATCTGTGTTCTGAACATTGAGCTTTAAGCCAACTTTTTCACTCTCCACTTTTACTTTTATCAAGAGGCTTTTTAGCTTCTCTTCACTTTCTGCCATACAGGTGGTGTCATCTGCATATCTGAGGTTATTGATATTTCTCCCAGCAATCTTGATTCCAGCTCGTGTTTCTTCCAGTCCAGCGTTTCTCATGATGTACTCTGCATAGAAGTTAAATAAGCAGGGAGACAATATACAGCCTTGACGTACTCCTTTTCCTATTTGGAACCAGTCTGTTGTTCCATGTCCAGTTCTAACTGTTGCTTCCTGACCTGCATGCAGATTTCTCAAGAGGCAGGTTAGGTGG
>SJYX01012931.1:60593-72841 GCA_006410675.1 Oreotragus oreotragus
TCTATTTTATATACTAGTAATAAACTATAAGAAATTGAAAGTAAAAATATACCATTTACAAAGACATCAAAATATATTAAATATTTACATATAAATCTGCCAAATATGTGTAAGATATACAATGAAAACTACAAATCCTTATTGGGAGAAATTAAAGAAATCTTAAATGGAGAAATATACCTTGTTCAATGAGTCAGAAGACTCAATATCATTACCATATAAATTCCCCCCAAACTGCTGTATAGATTCAACACAATACCAATCAAAATTCCTGTAGACTTAAAAAAAAAAAAGAAACAAACAAACTGAATTTTAAATTTCAGAATGCTTAGGGCCTGGAATACCTAAAATAAAAATATCTTTTTCTTGAAAAATAACAACAAATTTGGAGGACTAAGACTCCTGATCCCATGAATTGTGGTATGATTATTATAAAGCTGCCATGATCAAAAGAATCCAATATTGGTGCAAAAGTAGTGAAACAGATCAAAGGAACAGAATAGAGAATCCAAATATAAACACACATATTTATGGACAACTAATTTCTGACAAAAGTTCAAAGGCAATTAATTCAGTGTAGAAATACTCTTCAGCAAATGGTGTTGAATTAATCGGATATTCTATTCAAAACAAAATATGAACCTTCATGCATTTTTGTATCATGAACAAATATAACTCAACATGAATCATAGATCTAAATATAAAACTCAAAACTATATAATTCATAAATGAAATAAAATTTTATTGCTTGGATTAAGGAAAGATTTCTTCACAATAGCTGTACAGGGTAATCTATAGATAAATAATTTGGTAAGCTGGGCTTCTTCAAAATTAAAAAGTTGCTGTCCTTCAAAAAACAATATTAAGAGAATGGAAAGGCAAATCACAGACTCAGAAAAGTATTTGTCAACATATGCCTGAAATAATTTTATTTGTCTGTTCATTGCTATAAACTACTAGAGGGCTAGTATCTTGTTTATACTTTTAAATGCTGTATGTCTAACATTTAGTACAGTGCTATGAACATAATAGATACTTTAAAAATGTTTCTCTAATGAAAGAGTGATTGGATAAACTAAGAAACAAATAAATCAGCATATAGGTGGAAATTAAAGCTTTGGAAGACTTAAAAGGACCTAAGGATTCAGTAAGTTCTGAGATAAGACTTGAAGTTCTGAATTTCTAATAAGCTCAGGAGATGTCAAGGCTACTGGTCCTGGGACTACTCATGAAAGACAATGGCATAGAGTATTTAACTCAAAGATATATAGATGAAACTTAAATTGTAAGTGTAGAAATTAACTGTTTCTATCTCTGAGGGTAGGTGATGGACAGGGCAGCCTGGCGTGCTGCAGTCCATAGGGTCACAAAGAGTGAGACACAACTGGGAGACTGAACAGAACTTATGAAAGAATCAACAATATTCTCATTAAATTATTTTAATATGTGAGGTCACCTGCTGAGGAATAATGGCATAGAAAAATAGAAGAGTGTTCAGAGGAGGCAAAGATGAAAGGAAGGGAGAGTTCTTTTAAAGAGGAAGATGGGTAAAATAATTGCAATGATTTTTGCAAATATCTATGGTGGCACTAGTGATAAAGAACCTGTCTGCCAATGCAGGAGACATAAGAGATGCAGTTTTGATCTCTGGGTCAGGAAGATCCCCTGGAGGAGGGCATGGAAACCCAATCCAGTATTCTTGCCCAGAGAAGCCCACGGACAGAGCAGCCTGGCAGGCCACATTACATAGGGATGCTAAGAATCAGACAGGACTGAAGCAACTGAGCACCCTCGCCTGCACTAGTAGAGAAAATATGAAAATGTAGACTCTGCTTTGGAAGTCAATGTGCAAACAAATTAACCCTTAACAAGTATCATCTAAAAACTTGAGGTACCTGTTTCTCTCTGCTTATTTATTCTTAATTTCCCTCACACCCTGCTGAAATCAGAAAATGAAGAAGCTCTAAAATGTAAATCAACTTGGTAGGCTTGCTTGTTAACAACTCCAGGAAGGTTTTGATAAAGGAAGGAGGTTAGAATTTAATTGTTCAAATGAGATTTGGGGATTTGCTTTAGATTTCATTAATGTGCTATACCTACCTTCCATTTCTATTGGGAATGGAGAGTTGAGAGTAATGAACACATATTTGATGTTCAGGATGAAAAAAATCAAACTGTCATCTAAGCATACATTTTACTAACTATTAAATCTTACATAACTTCAACATATTTTATTGAGAAGACAAAACATTTTAAGGATGAGACCCTCCTAATCATATAAGCAACTCATTACATTGCTAAATAGCTCCGCTAGGCAACTCTTCCTTATACTGAAATCAAAGTATGTCTCCAGGGAATTGTTCTAACTCATTCCTGTAGCTTCAAGGAATGTCAGTTCCAATTCCTCTTCCATGTTTCAGATTTTCCAATACATGAAAGAAGAAATCATTCTGCAAACTCCTCTAAAGCTGAATGTCTTCAGCACTTGCCAGCATTCTTCAGAGACAAGAGCTGCAAACATTTTATTTTACTGTTCACACTGCTCTTAATTTGTCTTCATTGTCTGTATCCTACTGAAATTGTACCAACAGCAGTAAATAGTATCCTTAGGACACTGCAACAAAGGACTTCTTAACCCACACATTATATATGTTTCAATACAGTCCAAATTAACAATGATGCTTTACAACAAGAGTTGTTGTTCAGTTGCTAAGTCATGTTCAGTTGCTAGCTCTTTGCAACCCCATGGATTACAGCATGCCGGGCTCCTCTGTCCTTCACTGTCTCCAAGAGTTTTCTCAAATTCATGTCCACCGAGTCTGTAAGGCAACCTAACCATCTCATCCTTTGCCACCCCTTCTCCTTTTGCCTTCCATCTTTCCCAGCATCAGTGTCTTTTCCAGTGAGTTGCCTCTTCACATCAAGTAGACAAAGTATTAGAGCTTTAGTTTCAGCAATACTCCTTGCAGTGACTATTCAGAATTGATTTCTTATAGGACTGACTGGCTTGATTTCCTTGCAGTTGAAGGGACTCTCAAGAATCTTCTGCAGCACCACAGTTAGAAAGCATCAGTTTTTTGATGGTCAGCCTTCATTATTGTTCAACTCTCACATCCATACATAATTACTGGAAAAACCATAGCTTTGACTAACAGATCTTTGTCACCAAAGTGATGTCTCTGCTTTTTAATACTGTCTAGGCTTGTCACAGTTTTCCTTTTAAAGAGTTAGTGTCTGAATTTCATGGCCGCAGTCATCATCCACAGTGATTGGGGGGCCCAAGAAAATAAAATTTTCCACTTTTTCACCTTCTATTTGTCATGAAGTAATGAGACCAGATGTCATGATCTTAGTTTTTTTGAATGTTGAGTTTTAAGCCAGCTTCTCACTCTCCTCTACACCCTCAAGAGACTCTTCAGTTCCTCTTCATTTTCTGCCATCAGAGTGGTACCATCTGCATATATGGAATTGTTGATATTTCTCCCAGCAATCTTGATTCCAACTTGTGCTTCATCTAGCCCTGAATTTCATATAATATACTCTGCATATAAGTTAAATAAGCAGGGTGACGATATAGAGCCTTGTAATATTCTTCTCCTAATTTTGAGCCAGTCCCTTGTTCTATGTCCAGTTCTGTTGCCTCTTGACAACAGGTTTCTCAGGAGACCCATAAGGTTGTCAGGTGTTCTCATTTCTCCAAGAATTTTTCACAGTTTGTTGTGATGCACACAGTCAAAGATTTTCATGTAGTCAATGAAACAGAAGTAGATGTTTTTCTGGAACTCCCTGTCTTTCTCCATGATCCAGTGAATGTTTGCAATTTGATCTCTGGTTCCTCTGCCTTTTCTAAACCCAGCTTATACATCTAGAAGTTCTTGGTTCATGTACTGCTGAAGCTTGGCTTGAAGGATTTTGAACAGAACATTTCTAGAATGTAAAATGAGCACAATCACGTGGTAGTTTGAACATGCTATGGCATTGTGCTTCTTTGGGATTGGAATGAAACCTGACATTTTCCAGTCCTTTGGCCACTGCTGATTTTTCCAAATTTGCAGACATTTTGAGTGCAGCACTTTAACAACATCATCTTTTAGGATTTGAAATAGTGCAGCTGGAATCCTCTCTCCTCCACTAGCTTTGTTATTAGTAATTCTTCCTAAAGCACACTTGTGTTCACTCCAAAATGCCTGGCTCTAGGTGAGTTACCATCACTGAAGGCCAGAAGAGTTAGCTTTTCTGACCTTCATTTATGTTGCCTATTAGTGTATTATCAGTATCTGACTTATATGTTTTTGAGGATGATTGAATGAGTAAATCTGTGCTAAGTGTTTTGTATAAGGCATGGCATATTGTAAGCAGCTGCTAAAGATACCCATAAATTTTACTCTTCATAAATGATCTCATCATCAAGAACAATTATAATTATATTACTGTATATGCTGTTTGACTCAGAAAAGAATAAAATATATATCACATGTTAGAAAGACAAAGATCAATTCATTTTCTTAGAGTTTCAGATGTTAGTGTATACTTTGTTTGGAGATACCTCTCAAATAATCCTCTTCCAAAACCTGATGTTAAAAGCAATAGTATGTATTTTATAGAATATTTATTTGACATTGTGCTAGATGATTTACGAACCTTCATGTGAGACATACCAACCCTGTGAGGCAATTATTTACATTTATTTAACAGGGGAAGAAACTGGAACATAGAGCTAGAGTAAGACTCTGAAAAAATATAAGGAGAAAAACAAAACTTCATAAAATAAGGGCCATTAAAACATACCTTGTTGAAAAAAATGATGAATATATATTTTCTTTAATATCTAAAGATCACCCCAGGGGATGGATCAAAATTTTCGGAAGCAAAAGGGCAGTGATAATTCACTGTAGTAAAAATGCTGATTTTATACACTTGGAAGTAAAGGAATAAAGGTCTTGGGATTCAGAGACCAAAACATATATGAATAAATAAATAAACAACCAAACCAGTAAATAAGGGCTAGGGTTATATCAAATTCTGATATGGGAATAGAAGTTCAAAAGAATTAAGCATAACTCCAGTGACATTGTACCACACATAAAGGTAACAATATTTTTAAATGTTTCACAAACTTTCTCTCTTTTTTAATTCACTACAATAAAATTATATGATACCATGAAAATAGTCTTTCTTTTTTTTTAAGTAAAGTCATTTCTAAGAGGGGACTTCACCAAACTTTAAGTTGATTAACTTTTCAAACCATCATATATATAAAGTTTTTTGCCCTTATTTTTTTTAAGATAAAGTTATTGTTTCCAGAGTTTTTTTTAGGAATTAAGAAGACAAAAATGAACAGAAGAAGACCAGGCTTCGAGTCTATCCTTGTTATTCACAAAAGATGTCAGCTACTCAGCAAATAAAATTCACATTTCAGAACAAAAGGAATTAAAATTAAAATACTAATCACCTTTCAGGGAAGCATCATTTTAACCAGTCTTTCCCTTCTATATCATTCCACATTCTTCTGAAAGGTTAGATTTCTGTTACTGATACATTTTTGTGTCCTTATGCTCTAAGGTTTAATTTTAAAAGTGCAGAAACTTCTCTGCATTAATGATATCTTTCCAGGGCTGGAAATCATGCTCTCTTTGCTTTCTTTCATGTATGAAAATGGGAGCACATAAAAGCTCCTTTGGCAGAAAGCCAGATTCTACTCCAGTATCCTACTACACTGAAATTATGAGAATTATTTGAGTGTTTGTGCTTTAGAAAATTCATTTTCTGATTGTGTGGATGTATTTCTGAGTTTTCTATTCCTGTTGAGCCTCATCTTGTGGCTCTGAAGTTTTAAATTCTGTGGTTTCTGCTGTGCTGTAAGCAGTCATGTCTAACTTTTTGCAACCTCATGGACTGCAGCCTGCCAGGCTCCTCTGTCCATGGGATTCTCAAGAATACTGGAGTGCATTGCCATGCCCTCCTTCGGGGATCTTCCCAACCCAATGACCAAACCAAGGTATCCCGCCTTGCAGGTGGATTCTTTACCATCTGAGCCACTAGGGAAGCCCACTGTGGTTTACTTAAATTTCAATTATGTATCTTTTTATGAGATATGCACAATGTCAATGGTATATTCAATTCTCCTCTACTGAAAATTTTGTAGCATGGGTAGAATTTAAAGAAACAAAGAAGTCTGTTTCCTTAAGGCTATGGAACATTTTCTTTTACCAGTTAATCAGCTTGAAACTTTGCAATGAATTCTTCAAATCAAGAATGATACTAATTTCTGTGAGGAAATCTGCTCTAGTAACAAGCAAGGTTTTCTTTTGAAACTTGTGCTTGTATAAACTACATGGAGAAGAGTAATAGCAAAGTAAGATTGCCCTTAACTGAAGCAAAAATGTGATAATATGATTAGTACAATACTCTCTTTAAAAGCGTCAAATAATATTAGAAGCATAAATGATATTTAGTCTCTTGAAAGAAATGAATTTTCTACCAGTGAATTTTACTGCCAGTGAATATTAAAACAAGTTGAACATCTTTCTGAGAATGAAAAATTAGATGCCATTGACAGTAAAAAAAATGAAATCTTAATTCATCAATGATTGCCTGTATGCTGAGGGACAATTGGGACAATTTCAAAATGATGTAAATTTTGTAACAAGTATATTAATCTGCTATTTCTTTTCAAGTTTTCTAAATGTATTTACAGAAAGAGAAAGAGAAAATTTCAACACTATACTTTTATTCATTAAAAGCTAATTTTAAGGGCTTACTTTCTTATTAAATGCCTTTAAAATATTTTTTCTAGTTTCATTGATTCTTTGGAATAAATTTTTATTCCACAAAATTTTCAAAGGAAATGTTATGCATTGACTGAAAATACGCTTGAGAAAATTTCATCTAAGTATTTTAATATAGCATAGTATTAACTAACAACAGCAATATCTAATAACCCTGGACAGAAAAAACTTTTAGTCCCATTTGTTATTATATTTTGTACTAATTCAGATACTAAGAGTAGTTATAAATAGTTGTAGAATTATCAGAAATAATACTGACTTTAAACCAATGCTTTTATACTTTTGGCTCGTCTGCCTTAGCATAGGATCCAGACTCATCAAATATAATATCTGCATTTTTGGACCCATGAGTATTGTCAGTGACTCCTAGCATAAATTCTTCTTCATTCTTGTCTCAGAGAAAGATCATACTTTTGCCATCAATTTTCGAGTTGAAGTCCTGAAATTTAGTCTGATTAGATTGGTTTAGATTTTCATGTTTTTCTCTGCATTTATTTCTGTGCTCTAAGAGAGAGATTATCCCATTAGTAGAAGCCAGATTCTCACACTCACTCCAAAATGAAAGTAAGTTTCTGAAAACTGATAGTGATGTGAATGATTTTTATAAATGAAAGTGCAAATCAGTGTCCAAAGAAATACACATTTGAATATTGCCTTTTTGATGGATGTATATTTTCCCATTTGCAAAAATAGCTAATTTTCAATATGTCTCTGCTCTTTGAATTCTCTGTTGAACAAACTGTAATACACTGTGTCCTCATTTTGAAGTAAATTACATAAAATTTTTGACGTGTTCATTTTGTATTTTATGGGAAACAAATATGCCTTTTGAAAAGAACTCATCCTTTAACAATGTGCACATAAACATGCATTTATAGAGTTTATATTAATCCATGCACTTATTTCCCTGTACTGTCAACTGAATGGGCAAATTCTTGCAGCATAATGAGCAAATATAACACTCAGATCTCTGTCTCTAATATTATTTCCAACAAAGAAGGAATGAAGTCTTTCTGAATTTGCTGTTTGCAGATTTATGAAAGGCTAAGTACAAAATAAGCTGATTGTATTTTGTTTTACTAGAAATAAGGGAAGTGCTCAAAAAAAATTATTGGCAAATGTCACAGGGATGCAAGAGCTAGCTTAAAGGAGTTCCTATGAGACATCTAATTTTAAATCATGAGTTAGAGAAATAACTTGTAAGCAACTGGAAAAGTAACATGTCATGAGTTTATATAGATGATAGACGATTGCTACAAGAGGTAGATAAATGATAAGTAGATAGATAGATAGATAGAGGGAACTGGAAAATCCCCTTGACTATAGAATACTGAGTGCTAATTCATTAACAAGGAAGAAATTGGACTGGCAAATTATCATCTTCCAATTATCATTTTAAATTTTTATTTAGAAAAGAATCAGGGATAGATGGTAAATCTAGGGTAAAATTCTGATAAGGATAAAGTTATTTCTGTCCCAAAAGATTGCTTAGTATTTATAAGGGGAAAAATAGTACTTATGATAAATCAGATAACACCTTGACCAATAAATATTACTAGCAGTGCCAGATGAACATAGTGTGTCCCAGATATAATACCCACAAAAGTCACAGTTTTGTGTTTTAATACCTCAGTCGGGAACAAATAAATTGAATTTAAACACCAGACAAGTGAAAATGAGGAATGAAAGCACAAATAAAATCAAATGGCATTGAATCTGTAGATTGCTTTGGGTAGTATACTCATTTTCACTATATTGATTCTTTTGATCCATGAACATGGTATATTTCTCCATCTATTAGTGTCCTCTTTGATTTCTTTCATCAGTATTTTATAATTTTCTATATATAGGTCTTTAGTTTCTTTAGGTAGGTATATTCCTAAGTATTTTATTCTTTTCATTGCAATGGTGAATGGAATTGTTTCCTTGATTTCTTTTTCTGCTTTCTCATTATTAGTGTATAGAAAAGCAAGGAGTTCTGTGTGTTGATCTTGTATCCTGCAATTTTACTATATTCATTGATTAGATCTAGTAATTTTCTGGTGGAGTCTTTAGGGTTTTCTATGTAGAGGATCATGCCATCTGCAAACAGAGTTTTACTTCTTCTTTTCCAATTTGGATTCCTTTTATTTCTTTTTCTGCTCTGACTGCTGTGGCGAAAACTTCCAGAACTATGTTGAATAATAGCAGTGAAAGTGGGCACCCTTGTCTTGTTCCTGACTTTAGGGGAAATGCTTTCAATTTTTCTCCATTGAGGGTAATGTTTGCTGTGAGTTTGTCATATATGGCTTTTATTATGTTGAGGTATGTTCCTTCTATTCCTGCTTTCTGGAGAGGTTTTATTATAAATGGATGTTGAATTTTGTCAAAGGCCTTCTCTGCATCTATCCCTATCAAACTACCAGAAAAAGTAAGAAGGTGATAATGGAATATTTTAAAATATAGATTCAGTGAAATCCTCATAGATAAGGAAAAGATTAAGCCATGAGAATATATTTATGAATTTTCTCCCCAAAAGAGGATATAGCCAATTGAAAGGTGTATGCAGAAATAAAGTTTTTCAAAAATGGCAAGAAGGCCATGGTGGCTTTTAGAAATACTCAAAGAGGCCACAAAGAGGAGATGGGAACATAGCTATAATATCAGCTCACATCAGATAGGGCAAAATAGATCATCTTAAGGGTTTTAACTTTTACTCTGTGTGAAATGATAAAGCATTGGAGGAATTTATGTAGAAGAATAAAGAGATTAGACAGATTTTTAAAAGGAGTTTTTTCTACTTACTGCATTAAGAATAAACTTGTAAAATAAAACAAAAATTGAAATTTAATTCATTACAGATTATGAAAACAGTAGTTACTTGGACAGGAGGAAGAAAAGCCCAGGTTTGAAGGGTTTCAAGAGAACAAAAGAAAGGGAAAAAATGGAAGCAATAGTATAGACATTTTTTTGGAAGACTTTCATGTGTGGTGAGATCTATAGATGGACAAAATGTGTCAAGGGAGGGCTTTCTGCTTGTTTCTTTTTGAAGACTGGGGAAATTACATCTTGTTTTTGTGCTTGTGAGAATGATCCACTAATGCAATTAAAAAGTGACATAATACTGATGCATATTTCAACATGATGAACCTCAAAAACAATATGCTAAGGGGAAAAAGCCAGATATGAAAGAGCCCATTTATAAGAACTATCTAGAAAAATAAAAATTGATGAATATAGAAAAGATAAAATCATCAATTGCCAGAGTCTAGGTTGGGAGTGGAGATTAATTGTAAAAGTCTTCATAGAAATTTTACAGGGTGACAGAAGTGTTATAAAACTATTGCAATGACAGTGGCATAACTCTCTTTACATTTGCTGAAAAACAGTCAATCATATACTTAAAATGCATGAATTTTTTGGTATGTAAATATTTTAATACAGTTATAATAAACCAGCAGCTGAGATGATTTTCAATTGTACATTAGCAAAAGAACCTTAATTGATACATCTCTTTTCTAGTGACTCTACCTAACTTAGTTTGCACAGCTTCCATGATTGCTCAGCATTCTTCCTGCCAATGCAAGAGACACAAGAGACACAGGTTTGATCCCCTGGAGGAGGAAATGGCAACTCACTCCAGTATTTTTGCCTGGGAAATCCCACGGACAGAGAAGCTTGGCCAGCTACGATCTATGAGGTCACAAAACAAATCAGATATGACTTAGCGAGTAAACAGCAAACTTAGTCTGCATATGGGAAATGAGGATTTCTAAATTGGGCTCTTGTATTTGCTAAAGTCAATGTGTGCGATGCAAAGGATCAATTCCCTATATTTAAACTGTAACTATTTTAAAAACTCAGTTTTAGTAGGAATAAAAACAGATATCATGAACTAATACCGAACACACTTCCCAGGTGGCACCTGTGGTAAAGAACCCACCTGCCAAGGCAGGAGACAAAAGAGACTCAGGTTAGATCCCTGGGTAGGGAAGATTCCCAAAAGGAGGGTATGGCAACCACACCAGTATTCTCGCCTGGAGAATCCCATGGACAGAGGAACCTGGTGGGCTACAGAGCATAGGGTCTCAAAGAGTCAGACCCAGACTGAAGTGACTTAGCATACAAACAATACCAAATATGGCTTCCCTGGTGTCTCAGATGGTAAAGAATCTGCCTGCAATGCAGAAGATCATGGTTCTATCCTAGGTAGCGAAGATCCCCTGGAGAAGAAAATGGCTTTCCACTTCAGTATTCCTTCCTGGGAAATCCCATGGACAGAAGAGCCTGGCAGGCTAGTCCATAGGGTCACAAAGAATGGGACAGCACTGAATGACTAAGCACCCAAGCATGCACACAATACCCAATATTAAAAGAAATGGTTAAAAACTTTGTATTCTCTCTCCAGACACTTCCCTTGAAAAATTCCCCATGGAAGTGATTCACTGAAGAAAACAAGATGATACAACTGGCAGCTGGTGATGGTGTATGTTTTAGGAGAACAAGTCCTCCTCTACTACTGCATTAAGGGAAAGCTGATCCACCCACTCCTGCACATAATTGAACACGTAAGATATTACAACTAGCAAAAATGAGTCAGAGGAACACGAGGAAGTAACTATAACTCTGTGATGTCTTTATTGTGTTCTGCTCAAATTGGATAGCATCATATTTGTTATGACCCTGGCTGTTCTTGCCTGCATGCTCACTCAGTTGTGTCCAACTATTTTGCAACCCCATGGTGCAAGCCCACCAGGTTCCTCTGTCCATGGAATTTTCCAGGCAAGACTACTGGAATGTTCTGCCATTTTCTACTCCAGGAGATCTTCCCAACCCCGTGTTCCCAACCTCGGGATCAAACCCGCATCTCTTGTGTTTCTTGCATTGGCAGGCATATTCTTTACCACTGTGCCACCCGAGAAGTCAGGACTCTGGTTATATTAATCTAAAAAGAAATTTAGAACCTTAAATTTTGTCTTTCTGTTATCAATAAAGTTATTTTAGCATATTCTCAAAAATTAAAAAGAAATAAAATTTCAAATCTCAATACCTCTAAAATCAAGTACAAATATTTTAAGAAACTGTTGGAGAATGTTTAACAGGAGGATTCATACGTGCTGTTTCTCACAAGTCCTTTGTTTCTTTTCCAGCAGAGCAGAATGCTGCTCCCAAGAATCAGGGTCATTGTGTGAGACAGGCTTGAGACTCCTTTAGTAAATATTCTCTTTATGATAAAGCTGCTTAGTCTCAATCCCCTTTCTTGAGATATGGATGGTCTTCTGACCTTGTGACAATTGTTAATCCCTTGTTCCCTTGGTAACAGTTGTTATACGCTTGGTTTTCTGATCTTTATGATAGTCGTAAGAAACTTCTTATACCACAGCTTATATATACTCACAGAAAATTCATTAAAGCACCTTTGCTCCATCAGAGCTTGGGTCCTGGTGTCTCTCTCTCTCTCTCTCTCTCTCTCTCTCTCTC
>SJYX01012932.1:0-28521 GCA_006410675.1 Oreotragus oreotragus
CCAGGGCCAGAGAGAGGCACGGTGGCTCCGCTGAGAGCCGGGCGAAGGCCTGGCCACCTCCCAACCTCGGCTGAAAATAGACGTGAGCTCAGCACATGGGGCTATATTTAGAGGGGGCATCTCCCAGCCATGGGAAGGAGCGGAGCGACCTACATGGCCAGGCCAGACTGCACAGCACACCTCCATCAGTGCACGCCCCTGGGAGCCCTGCCATTCACGTCTCCAGGGCCCTGGTGTCCGTCCAGACAGACCTCCTCAGCCTCATCTCCAGCAATGTCCGTCCACATCTCCACCCTCCGCCTCTGAAGACCTCTTCTCCTGGCAGATGTGGGACAAGCACCCACCACTGTGCGATCTGCTGGCGTCACAGGGCTGATGGACTAGTGGAGCCCAGTGCCCTGAGGACTCCGAGAGGCCCCCTAAGGGGACAGAGACACCCCCCAAATACACACAAGCACCCCTGCTGGTCGGTCGAAGGTCATTACTTCATTTACAGTTACTAAGTTTACAGCTTTGGGTATGGGAGTGCCCCCTTTCAGACCTCAGTTTTCTCATCTGTAAAACAGGAGTAATGATGGTTTCCACCTGGCACAGTGCACACAAGCATGGAAAATACCACGTCCGAAGCACTCAGCCCAATGCAAGGTTTTGATCTTCCTCTCTCTACAAGGGCATACAGATCACGCTAGGTCACGAGAGGATGCCCATCACCTCTGGCCCTTAAGGAGAGCGAGTGCTCCAGCTTGCAACCCTGTGCCCCCCCCTTCCCAAGTGAGACAAAGCCAGGCAGTAGGCTCTACTTTCTAAACATCCCAAGTCCCATCACTCCGCTCTGGCACACTGGCCTCCTTGGTGCTCCTCAAATTGGAGCTTGTTCCCACGTCGGGGCCTTGGCGCGAGCCATTCCCCACTTGGGGTGCTCTTCCTAGATATCCTCATTGACTGGCTCCCCCTCATGTAGCTCAAGTCTCACCCCCCTCAGGGAGGCTTTCGGCTCACGTATTTTTCCACATTTTCCCAATTTTATTTTTTCCATAGCAGTTAGCCCAGGAATTATTCAGAATATATAGCTGACACCTGCGTGACTGGAGGTACAGACTCCAAGGCTGTGCCCAGGAAAATCCATGGATAAGTTTACAGTCCACCCACCCCTCACCCCCAGGTCCACGGTCTGAATCTGCAAATTCCACAAACTGGGGATCCTATCATACTGTTTATTGGGGGGAGAAAAAAAACCCACATCTAAATGGATTCCATACAGTTCAAACTGGTGCTGTTCAAAGGCCAAATGTACTATGCGTGTCAATATCTGCTCAGGCCCTACAGAGTCCACTTGGTCACGTGGACCCACCTTTAATCCACACCACAGTCTGCTTAAAAGAAACAGATGTCTACACTTATAGGAAGTGGTCCCACACAGGGCAAGAACAAGTGAGAACAAACCTCTTCTAAAGCAACCGAATACAAAGAAACAATAAAGGACTAAAAATAAGCGCAGGCATGCTCACTTGGGGAAGACTGTGAGTAAGATACAGAAAGACCAAAAACTCAACTGTCATATCTGAGGTGTGGGAGAAAAGCAGGGCACCATTCATGATCACCATGCCCACCACAAGAGTGTGGGCAGGCCAGTACCACCTAGACCATGGAGCTGACCCGATGTTCGCCCCATTTAAAGGGCCAGCTCACAAGGACCACCACACCGTCCCCAGGGAGGACAAGAGGAGGGACATATATGTGACAGACTATTTCTCAGCCAAAAACAACGCCACTGAAATTATGAAACGATGTCACTGGTAGCCACAAGTATGGACCTGAACAGATAATAAACGGAGGGAAGCAAGCTAGACAGAGGGAGACAATAGCATAGGATGTCCTTTCTAAAGCAAAGGAAAAGAGATGCAAAGGAAGAAATTTAAGATCCATAAGAGACGCTTAAAATTGAAAGACGCAAAAAAGGGTTCCAAAAGAAGAAAAAGCACTGAGGATGAATTCCACAGGTTTGGACAAAAAGAGACAGAAATGTGGGTCTGTAAAAAATAATCCACAGGATTATCTCCATGCTGGCTCCAACCACACATAGAACTCTGGACCTAAACCCTATACACAGAAATCTCTATCTGTAATGAATGATCCAGAGTTTCCTTCTTCCTTCCTTGTTCATGTATGAAGAAAACTGTATCTGAGACAGAAAAACCACAGGGACCCGATGGGGACCACGTTCGTCGATCTTCTGCAATAAGCCCTATGGGAGTGGCAGTCAGAAGAGAATAGATACACTCCACATATGCCTAATACCTGAAACAGTCCACTGAACACTGACAACACCACAGCTTGCTAAAGGACTATACTCCAAGAAACTACTGGCGTGTCATTCCAGAAAGGGAGAAAGAGCAACGAGCACTCTTTCCCCTCAAAGCCTCTGAGCTTGGAGCGAGATCGCATCCCTGCAGCCTGATCAGACACTGGACCCCTGTCTTCCCCGGGGTAAGGTCAACACAGCCAGGTAGGGTGCCCTGTCTTGAGGGCAGGAGCACCATCTGTCCTGCGCCACATCTAAAACCTCTCTGCTTGTCTCTGCCTGGGACTACAGTCCCGAGGAAGACCAAGGCATCCAGGGTCCTTGGGTTCCATCGGCAGAATAGTCACCCAGCCTCCACGTCTCCTGGTGCTGGGGTTCCCACTGCAAACCTCCCTCCTGGGCTTCTAAGTGAAAGTGAAAGCCATGCAGTTGTGTCGGACTCTGTGACCCATGGACTGTAGGAATTCTCCAGGCCAGAATACTGGAGTGGGTAGCCTTTCCCTTCTGCAGGGGATCTTCCCAACTCAGGGATCAAACCCAGGTCTCCCGCATTGCACGCAGATTCTTTACCAGCTGAGCCACAAGGGAAGCCCAAGAATACTGGAGTGGGTAGCCTTGCCCTTCTCCAGGGGATCTTCCCAACCCAGGGATCAAACCCACGTCTCCTGCGTTGCAGGCAGATTCTTTACCAGCTGAGTTATCAAGGAAGCTCCTTCAAGAAAGGTTCTGAGGCCTTGGTTTGGACTGGTCCAGAAGGGAGAGGCTGTGAGGCTTTAGGGGAAAGCAGCAGTGAAACAACCCTTCAAGCTGACTTACCGTGAGGCTCTGTTTGCCTGAGGAACTACAGGTGGGCATGAGAAAGTGCTGCCATCTTGTGGACAATTCCTATAACTACAACATGACCACCACGCCTTACTCGAATTCACAAGGCCGGGGGCCTTTTAGACACAGCTGCCCTCACGAAATGTCCTGGGGCAGGTTTTGAAGGGACAAATTCCCAACACAAGGGACTTTCAAGAGGCCAATGAGCACAGGTCACTTAGCCTCACAACCTTTGAAGAGACAAAAGAAAACTATCCACAAATCTGCACCCTAAGATAGGACACTCAGCATCCCTGACTATGACAGGCACGCCAATCAAAACGGTGACGAGAATGAAAACCCCGGCACTCAAAATGGCCATCCCCATACAGGTGCAGACCATATTTGGGAAAAATACCCCGGCGGAACTGGAATCTCCCAATACAATTTGCAACAATGTGTACTGGCAAGAACCAGTGTAATGGACAGGCACCAAATGCCAGACTAAATCAGTACAAAAGGCTACGCCTGAGACTGGATGTTGTCACATCTGGGCGTATATGCAGACAAAAGCATTGTTCCAAAAGGCACATGGACCCCATGGATCACTGCAAGAGGACCTACGTAAGCCAAGACACAGAGCAACCAAAATCTTCACTGATCGATTAAAGTTTTCACCAGTTGAGGTACATGTATACGATGGACTAGTATGGAGCCATAAAAGATCACCATGGAAATTATGAAATGATGCTGCTGTGAGCTACAGCGATGGACCTGGATGGATCACAGGCCAGGGGAAGCTCGCCAGACAGAGGGAGACGACAGCATAGGATATCCTTTCTAAAAAAAAAGGAAGAAAGGTTCAAAGAAGAAATCTACAACCCAAAGAGAGACTCTTAGAATTGAAACACCCACAGAGGCTTAAAAAAAAAAAACAAAAAACTGAACTGCTGGGACGAACTCATTAGGAGGTCGGGCCTCAGAGAGACACAGAAATCTGTATCTGTAAAAATAATCCACCAAGATTATCTCCTTCCCGCCTCCATCCACATATACACAGAATTCTGGACCTCTGCCCTATAGAAAGAAATCAGTAATATCTGTAAGATAATCTACAAGGATATGTGCCTTCCTTCCTGTTTCATAGGAAGAAAACTGTATCTGAGACAGAAAAACCACAGGGACCCGATGGGGACCATGTTCCTCGATCTTCTGCAATAAGCTCTATGGGAGTGGCAGTCAGAAGAGAATAGATACACTCCACATATGCCTAATAGCCTCTGAGCTTGGAGCGAGATTGCATCCCTGCAGCCTGATCAGACACTGGACCCATGTCTTGCCCGGGGTAAGGTCGACACAGCCAGGTAGGGTGCCCTGTCCTGAGCCCCATCTGAAACCTCTACTCTGCTCTGCCTGGGACCAGAGCCCCGAGTGCAATCAAGGCATCCAGGGCCTTTGGGGATCTTGGGCCAAATAGTCACCCAGCCTCCGTTTCTTCTGGTGCTGCGCTTCCCTGCTCAAACCTCCCTCCTCAACGTGAACGTCTAAGCACCTTCAGCAGGGCACTGCAGGCCCCACTGGATTGTTTCAGAGCTGTGCGTGTGTGAATTTAGGGGAAAGAAGTAGTGAGACAGTGCCCTTCGGTGCCTACTCAGTCAGGCACGATTCTCTTATTCACAGCCCAGCAAGCCGAATTTCCCTATTCCTTCCAATCCGAAAGAAGGGGAATGCCAGAGAATGTTCAAACTGCGCAAAACTGCACTCATTTCACTTGCTNAAAAGAGATGCAAAGGAAGAAATTTAAGATCCATAAGAGACGCTTAAAATTGAAAGACGCAAAAAAGGGTTCCAAAAGAAGAAAAAGCACTGAGGATGAATTCCACAGGTTTGGACAAAAAGAGACAGAAATGTGGGTCTGTAAAAAATAATCCACAGGATTATCTCCATGCTGGCTCCAACCACACATAGAACTCTGGACCTAAACCCTATACACAGAAATCTCTATCTGTAATGAATGATCCAGAGTTTCCTTCTTCCTTCCTTGTTCATGTATGAAGAAAACTGTATCTGAGACAGAAAAACCACAGGGACCCGATGGGGACCACGTTCGTCGATCTTCTGCAATAAGCCCTATGGGAGTGGCAGTCAGAAGAGAATAGATACACTCCACATATGCCTAATACCTGAAACAGTCCACTGAACACTGACAACACCACAGCTTGCTAAAGGACTATACTCCAAGAAACTACTGGCGTGTCATTCCAGAAAGGGAGAAAGAGCAACGAGCACTCTTTCCCCTCAAAGCCTCTGAGCTTGGAGCGAGATCGCATCCCTGCAGCCTGATCAGACACTGGACCCCTGTCTTCCCCGGGGTAAGGTCAACACAGCCAGGTAGGGTGCCCTGTCTTGAGGGCAGGAGCACCATCTGTCCTGCGCCACATCTAAAACCTCTCTGCTTGTCTCTGCCTGGGACTACAGTCCCGAGGAAGACCAAGGCATCCAGGGTCCTTGGGTTCCATCGGCAGAATAGTCACCCAGCCTCCACGTCTCCTGGTGCTGGGGTTCCCACTGCAAACCTCCCTCCTGGGCTTCTAAGTGAAAGTGAAAGCCATGCAGTCGTGTCGGACTCTGTGACCCATGGACTGTAGGAATTCTCCAGGCCAGAATACTGGAGTGGGTAGCCTTTCCCTTCTGCAGGGGATCTTCCCAACTCAGGGATCAAACCCAGGTCTCCCGCATTGCACGCAGATTCTTTACCAGCTGAGCCACAAGGGAAGCCCAAGAATACTGGAGTGGGTAGCCTTGCCCTTCTCCAGGGGATCTTCCCAACCCAGGGATCAAACCCACGTCTCCTGCGTTGCAGGCAGATTCTTTACCAGCTGAGTTATCAAGGAAGCTCCTTCAAGAAAGGTTCTGAGGCCTTGGTTTGGACTGGTCCAGAAGGGAGAGGCTGTGAGGCTTTAGGGGAAAGCAGCAGTGAAACAACCCTTCAAGCTGACTTACCGTGAGGCTCTGTTTGCCTGAGGAACTACAGGTGGGCATGAGAAAGTGCTGCCATCTTGTGGACAATTCCTATAACTACAACATGACCACCACGCCTTACTCGAATTCACAAGGCCGGGGGCCTTTTAGACACAGCTGCCCTCACGAAATGTCCTGGGGCAGGTTTTGAAGGGACAAATTCCCAACACAAGGGACTTTCAAGAGGCCAATGAGCACAGGTCACTTAGCCTCACAACCTTTGAAGAGACAAAAGAAAACTATCCACAAATCTGCACCCTATGATAGGACACTCAGCATCCCTGACTATGACAGGCACGCCAATCAAAACGGTGACGAGAATGAAAACCCCGGCACTCAAAATGGCCATCCCCATACAGGTGCAGACCATATTTGGGAAAAATACCCCGGCGGAACTGGAATCTCCCAATACAATTTGCAACAATGTGTACTGGCAAGAACCAGTGTAATGGACAGGCACCAAATGCCAGACTAAATCAGTACAAAAGGCTACGCCTGAGACTGGACGTTGTCACATCTGGGCGTATATGCAGACAAAAGCATTGTTCCAAAAGGCACATGGACCCCATGGATCACTGCAAGAGGACCTACGTAAGCCAAGACACAGAGCAACCAAAATCTTCACTGATCGATTAAAGTTTTCACCAGTTGAGGTACATGTATACGATGGACTAGTATGGAGCCATAAAAGATCACCATGGAAATTATGAAATGATGCTGCTGTGAGCTACAGCGATGGACCTGGATGGATCACAGGCCAGGGGAAGCTCGCCAGACAGAGGGAGACGACAGCATAGGATATCCTTTCTAAAAAAAAAGGAAGAAAGGTTCAAAGAAGAAATCTACAACCCAAAGAGAGACTCTTAGAATTGAAACACCCACAGAGGCTTAAAAAAAAAAAAAAAAAAACTGAACTGCTGGGACGAACTCATTAGGAGGTCGGGCCTCAGAGAGACACAGAAATCTGTATCTGTAAAAATAATCCACCAAGATTATCTCCTTCCCGCCTCCATCCACATATACACAGAATTCTGGACCTCTGCCCTATAGAAAGAAATCAGTAATATCTGTAAGATAATCTACAAGGATATGTGCCTTCCTTCCTGTTTCATAGGAAGAAAACTGTATCTGAGACAGAAAAACCACAGGGACCCGATGGGGACCATGTTCCTCGATCTTCTGCAATAAGCTCTATGGGAGTGGCAGTCAGAAGAGAATAGATACACTCCACATATGCCTAATAGCCTCTGAGCTTGGAGCGAGATTGCATCCCTGCAGCCTGATCAGACACTGGACCCATGTCTTGCCCGGGGTAAGGTCGACACAGCCAGGTAGGGTGCCCTGTCCTGAGCCCCATCTGAAACCTCTACTCTGCTCTGCCTGGGACCAGAGCCCCAAGTGCAA
Source organism: Oreotragus oreotragus (assembly GCA_006410675.1). Classification (NCBI taxonomy): domain Eukaryota; kingdom Metazoa; phylum Chordata; class Mammalia; order Artiodactyla; family Bovidae; genus Oreotragus; species Oreotragus oreotragus. Next base: position 7,529 of record SJYX01012932.1, read on the forward strand.
TCAAGGCATCCAGGGCCTTTGGGGATCTTGGGCCAAATAGTCACCCAGCCTCCGTTTCTTCTGGTGCTGCGCTTCCCTGCTCAAACCTCCCTCCTCAACGTGAACGTCTAAGCACCTTCAGCAGGGCACTGCAGGCCCCACTGGATTGTTTCAGAGCTGTGCGTGTGTGAATTTAGGGGAAAGAAGTAGTGAGACAGTGCCCTTCGGTGCCTACTCAGTCAGGCACGATTCTCTTATTCACAGCCCAGCAAGCCGAATTTCCCTATTCCTTCCAATCCGAAAGAAGGGGAATGCCAGAGAATGTTCAAACTGCGCAAAACTGCACTCATTTCACTTGCTTACAAGATCATGCTCCAAATCCTCCAAGCCAGGCTTAAACAGTATGTGAACCGAGAACTTCCAGGTGTATAAGCGGACTTAGGAAAGGAGAGGAACCAGAGATCAAATTGCCAACATCCTTTGGATAGAAAAAGCAAGAGTTCCAGAAAAGCATCTACTTCTGCTTCATTGACTCTGCTAAACCCTTCGTGTGAATTACAACAAACTGTGGGAAATTCTTAAAGAGAGGGGAATACCAGACCACTTTCCCTGCCTCTTGGGAAGCCGGTATGCAGGTCGAGAGGTAGCAGTTAGAACTGGACATGGAACAACAGACTGGTTCCTAATTGGAAAAGGACTATGTCAAGGCTGTATATCGTCACCCTACCTATTTAACTTATATGCAGAGTACATCATGAGAAATGCTGGGCTGGAAGAAGCACACGCTGGAATCAAGATTCCAGAAAGAAATATCAATAACCTCAGATATGCAGATGACACCACTCTTATGGCAGAAAGCAAAGAGAAACTAAAGAGCCTCTGGATGAAGGTGAAAGGAGAGTGAAAAAGCTGGCTTAAAACTCAACGTTCAAAAAACGAACATCAGGGCATTTGCTCCCATCACTTGATGGCAAATACATGGGGACAATGGAAACAGTAAGAGAGTTTATTTTCCTGAGCCCAAATCACTGTGGACGGTGAGTTTAGCCATGAAATTAAAACATGTTTGCTCCTTGGAAGAAAAACTGACAAATCTTGTCATTGTGTTAAAAAGAAGAGACATCATTTTGCCAACAAAGTTCTATATAGTCAAAGCTATGGTTTTTCCAGTATTCATATATGGATGTGAGAGTTGGACCATAAAGAAGGCTGAGCACCAAAGAACTGATGCTTTTGAACTGTGGTGTTGGAGAAGACTCTTGAGAGTCCCTTGAACTGCAAGGAGATCAAACCAATCAATCCTAAAGGAAATCAACCCTGAATATTCATTGGAAGGACAGATACTGAAGCTCCACTACTTTGGCCACCTGATGCAAAGAGCCAACTCATTGGAAAAGACCATGATGCTGGGAAAGATAGAAGGCAGGGGGGAAAGGGGACCACAGAGGTCGAGATGGTTGAATGGCACCACCGACTCGATGGACATGAGTTTGAGCAAGCTCCAGGAGATGGTGAAGGACAGAGAAGCCTGGCACGCTGCAGTCCATGGGGTTATAAGTGTCCAAAACGACTGACAGACTTAACAGCAACAACTGGTTGCCTGAGGTGGATATGAGACAGTGCTATTGACTTGTGGACATTGCCTATAACTGCAATTTTTGACCACTGCTCCTTACTGGCACCTCTAGTTCACAAGGCTAGGAGGGCTTTTAATGACAGCTTCCCTTAGTAAATGTCCTGGAGCAGTTATTGCCAAAATACATTCCAAAAACAATTGACTTTAAGGAAGCCAATTACAACATGTGTCTTTCTCTCAAAGATTTTAAGGAGGGGAAAAAAACCCACAGTCTACCACCACAGAAGCAGCAGCTCAGTGCCCCTAATTAGAGCAGCATTGTTCATGAAAACTCACTGGAGAAGTCTAACCTTACCAGTCAGGAATGGCCATCCTCACACGTCTACAAACAATGAATGCAAGAGAGAACCTGGACAAAGGCAGCCCTCCACGCTGCCAGTGGGAAGGCCCATTGTCCACAGCCGCTGTGAAGGACAGCCTTCACTGCCAGAAAAAAACTTTCAAGAGAGGCCAAGCTTAGGATCTGACATGCCCCCTACCCTGAGTCTACATCCGAAGAGAACCATCATTCAGAAGCATACATATACATACCCCAAGGTTCAGAACACACTACCTGTAATAACTTAGACCCAGAGCCAGTAAAATGTCCTGGATCACCTTAGAGCTTAAAGGTGTGGCACATTTATACAATGGGCTATGACTAAGTCAGAAAAAGCCAGCACTGAAATGATGCCCCTGGATCCTCAGTGACGGACCTTGAATGTTTATACACCAAGTGAAGTCACTCAGAGGAATAAAATAGCATATGATGGCCCTTTTAGGCAAAATTTTAAAAGAGATACAGAGGAACAAATTTTCAACACAAAGAGAGACTCAGAGGATTCATACGCAAAGTGTTCCAAAGGGAAAAAGTGAAGGGCCAGTGACAAATTAGGAGATCAGGAGTAATATCTATACACACAGAAATCCATATCTGAAAAAAAAAAAAGAAATCCATATCTGTAGTGGATAATTCATGAGATTATCTTCCTCCTTTCTTCCTTCCTTCCCTATACACATAAATCTGAATCTCCAATATAGTCCACAAAGACCTGATGTTCAGCACATGGAACTTTGCTCAACCTTCTGCAACAACAGCTATTTCAGCAGAAGCCTATAATGAACAGATATGCTGTACTGACAATGTCATAGCTGAATCAGGCAGCTGTACCCTGAAACAAGTACATTACAAATCACTATACTCCAACATACCATCGGCATGAAATGAAAATAAAGAAAAGAAAAGCAATGCCTAGAGTCTCCCCTCCTACCCTCCCTCCCCATCTCGAGCTGCTATCGCGTCCCTGGAGCCTGAGCAGGCCTGAATTCCATGGCTGGACTGTGCTGGGGTCAAGACAGCTCTAAGTAGGGTGCTGTTAGTTGAGACCCCTCTTAGACCTAGGTGTCTGGTTTACTCTAGCCCCAGCCAGAGTCCCCAGTGTTCCCAGACAATGGTGGCTGGTCCCTGTGGCCTTTAGGACCCTGGTAAAGTAACCTCATCTCCACGTCTCCTGGTGCTGGGGTTCCCCGCTCAAGCCTCCTTCAACATGGTGCTGTGGTCCCGGTTGGGACTGGTCTGGAGGGGAGGGGGTGTGAGGCTTTAGGGGAAAGAAGTAGTGAGACACAAACCCTTGGGTGTTTGCTCAGGCACATTCCACTCCAGTTCACAGCCCAGCAAGCCAACTTTCCCTAAGGCTGGTTGCCTGAGGAACCACAGGTGAGCATGAGAAAGTGCTGCCATCTTGTGGACATTTCCTGTAACTACAACTGGATCACTACGGCTTCCTGGAGCCTCAAATTCACAAGGCCTGGGCGGCTACTAATGACACCTGCCCTCAGGCAATGTCCTGGGGCGGGTATTGCAGAAACAAATTCCACACACAACCAACTTTCAAGAAGTCAGTTGCCACAGATCAATTTTCCTTACAGACTTGAAGGGGGAAAAAAAAAAGAAGTTCAGGCTCTGGAGTTTTAAGTTAACTACAGTCAGATTCCTTAGATTTCTACCATGCATGTTTATTGGAGTTATATAAAGACAATAGTGAAATAATACTTATATACCAGTGTGGTCTCAGGCATTCCTACCAAGATTATGAAAGGTAGATGTTATTACCCCAACTTTATAGAATCTGAAATACAGGAAGGGATCTTTAAGATCACATAAGAAATTTCTGAAATGTTTTAACTTTTCTGATCATACGAATTTGAAATTTCCTGTGTTTCCCTCTTTGCTCTCCCTGCCAGAAAACCCAGGTGTGCATTTGTGTGCTTAGTGTATACTTACAATCCTCTTAGCAATAGTCACTGGTGGAATTCTTTCCTGATTTTATATTAATATACAATAATTACATATATATATAATTAATCTTATTTTTAAATTGTCTATAAACCATCACAAATAAGGTAGCTATTTCTTAGCTAGCTAATAATGGAGCTAGTAATAACTTGGATGTGTGGACCCTCCCATATATGTATGAGAGTGAAGTTGCTCAGTCGTGTCCGATTCTTTGCGACCCCATGGGCTATAGCCTACTATGCTCCTCTGTCCATGGGATTTTCCAGGCAAGAGTACTGGAGTGGGTTGCCAGTTTCTTCTCCAGAGGATCTTCCCGACCCAGGGATTGAACCCGGGTCTCCCGCATTGTAGGCAGACGCTTTATCGTTTGAGCCACCAGGGAAGTCCCCCATATATGTATAAACATACAGATATCCACACTCTCCAGCTATGCTTTTCCTTTCATTTGTGTTCAGCTTTGATGCCACAATTTTATGAAATGATCGCTACCCTAAAGAGCAACCTGTGTCTCTTAACTTACAATTGGATTATCCTCAAAAAATTCTAGACTGAAAAATACTCAAAGTAACCTCATTGGAACTTTATCAGGTATAAATACTCACTTAAATTGTTATCTTAATGTAATGACATATTTATTATTATCAAACACACTTTAACTCTGGTAATAATTTTTCCCTTAAAGTTTAATTTTGCTGATACTAATATAGACTTCTGTTTTTACTATGGTGTATTTTTTTCCATCAATTTACTTTCAATTTAACTGTACCTTTATATTTAAAATTTATCTCAACAAAAGGTGGTTCTTATTTTTTAATCCATCCTGATAAACTCTGATTTTTAATTAAAGTATTTAGTCCATTATCATTTTTTTCTTTAATTTTTTTTTTTGAAGGATAATTGCTTTACAGAATTTTGTTGTTTCCTGTCAAACCTCAACATGAATCAGCCATACTCCAGAGGATCTTCCCGACCCAGGGATTGAACCCGGGTCTCCCGCATTGTAGGCAGACGCTTTACCGTTTGAGCCACCAGGGAAGTCCACCCAGAGAAACCATAATTCAAAAAGATACATGTACCCCAACGTTCACTGCAGCACTGCTTACAATAGCGAAGAGAGAACCAGCAAAATAGCCGCCGACAGGTTAAAGATTAAAGATGTGGTAAACATATGCAATGGACTATTAGCCATGAAAACCAAACGAAATTATGCCACACGGATGTACCTCGGAGGACCATACACTAAATGACAGAGGAGAAAATCACATATGATGTCCTTCTGAGGCAAAATGTATCAAGATATCCAAAGAAACTGATCTACAAAACAAAAGGACACTCTCAGAATTCAAACACAAATATGGGGTTACACACACACACACAAAGGTGAAGGCCCTGGGATGAATTAGCAGGTCAGGATTAACATATACGGAGAAATATGTATCGGTAATAGATAATCCACAAGCTAGATATTCAGCACAGGGAACCTTGCTCGTCCTTCTGCAGTAACTTCTATGGCAAAAGAACCCCCAGCAGAATAGATATTCTGTATGTATATGTAGTAAATGTGTCAGGTGGCCGCACCCTGACAGAACAGAATGTTGCAAATTGACTATACTCCAGCATATCCTCTGTATGAAACGAAAATAAAGAAGAGCAATGTCTAGTTCCTTCCTTGCAGCCTCCATGATTTGGGCTGTTTAATCACATCCCTGGGGCCTGAGCAGACTTCGTCAACGGCTGGTGGGTTCGAGACAGCCAGGGAGGGCGCCCTTAATTGAGCCCCCTCTTAAACCTGTAGTAGCTGGGACCAGGGTCCCCCAGTCCAGGTCGGCTCTCCTGCAGCTAAAGCACCCTTAGTGCACCCAAAGGATGGTGGCCCGACCCTCCGGCCTTGAGGACTTTGGTAAAGTCCCCCACCTCCTCCATGGGTCCTGGTGCTCGGGCCCCCAGCTCAAGCCTCCTTCCTGAAGGCGCAGCCTCCTAGGCACCTCAGCAGCGTGCTGGGTCTCAGGTTGAGGTTATTCTGGAGGCAAAGAGTGGGGGGAGCTTTAGGGGGAGAAATCATTAGATACAAGCCCTTGGGTGTTTGCTCAGCCACATTACACTCAAATTCACAGCCCGGGAAGTCAGCTTTTCCTAAGGCTCTGGTTGCCCAAGGAACCAGAGGTGGGCATGAAAAAGTGACATTTCTGTTTACTACAATGTGACAAGTGGTCCTCACTAGCACCTCCAATTTACAAGGTTTTGGGAGCGCTTGATGACAGTTGCCCTCAGGAAATGTCCTGGGCGGGTACTGCAGAAATAAAATGCAGAAACCAAATCCAAACACAAGTGACTTTCAAGAACCCAACTGCACCAGCTACATTTTCCTTACAACCTTTAAGGAGAAAAAAACAAAACCACCACAGGACAGGATGGTCAGTAGCCCAATTACAGGAAAGCCAATCAAAACGACGAGAAATCAAATCCCACCCGCGAGAACAGCCATCATCCAAAGCCAACAAACAATAAATATGGGAGGGAGCCTGGAGGAAAGGGAATCTCCCTACACTGTGAGTGGGAATGTACCTTGGCAACAGCCACTATGAACGACAGTCTCTGAACGCCTGAAAAAAACTTTCAAGAGAGCTAAGCCTAGGATCTGACATTCCCACGCCTGGGCCGATGTTACGCAAAAACCATAATTCAAAAGACACCATGTACCCCAGTGTTGACTGAAGCACTACTTACAGCAGCCTAGACTCAGAATCAGCAAACTGTCCACTGACAGGTTGAAGCCTAATATCGATGCCATACACACACACACACACACATTCAGCCGTAGGTATAGAATGGAATACTGCCATTTGTAACAACAAAGATGGGCCAGGAGATGATTACGCTAAGTCAGACAGAGAAAGACAGATATTGTAAACACTGTGTGATCTTTCTTATAAGAGGAATTTAAAAACTGATAATCAAACAAAACAGACTCACAGACTTTGAAAAGAAACTGGGTCACAAAGGAGGAAGCTGTGCAGGGAGGTTGTGTTTAACACAGACGCACTTATACAAAGTAGATGATTAATGGTAACCTACTGTATATAGTTACAACTATCTTACAACTCTGTCAGAACGTACATGGGAAAATAATCCAGTAAAGACTAGATACAGGGCTTCCCAGGTGGCACTTGTGGGAAAGAATCCGCCTAGCAATGCAGGAGACACAAGGGACCTGGGTTCTATCCCTGGGTTGGGATTCCCCCTGGAGGAGGAAACCCACTCCAGTCCTCTTGCCTGGAAAATTCCATGGACAGAGGAGCCTGGTGGGCTACAGCCCACGGGGTCGCAGAGTCGGTGACAACTGAGGGCGCACGCAAAGGAGGCCTGTGTCTGTATAACTGAGTCATCTCGCTGGACACCTTGCCCCACACCACGTGATCAGCCAAGTATATGCCAAAATACAAGCTTAACAGAAAGAAAAGAAAGGCCTACTCTATTTTTTTTTTTCAGGCTTCTGGCACCTTGGCCTGTGTCACAGCCCTAGAGCCTGAGCAGGCTTGGTCTCAAGGTTGGAGGGTGGTAAAGCTAAGGGGGCGAGGGAGGCTGTGTCATCAGAGAACCTCCCTTGGCCCTGCAGTGCCTGCTCCCCTAACATCACAGTCTCCAGATCCAGTCAGACCCTCCTATAGCTAAGCCAAGCCTAGCAAACCCAAAGGATGGTGGATTCTGTGAGCTAGAAGATCTTTTTTTTTTTTTTTTACATTTTTAGTTATTTTTAACAATTTTCTTGGCCACACCACATGGAACGCGAGATCTTAGTTCTCCAACTACGGATGGAACTCAGGCCCCTTGCCCTGGAAGTGTGAGTCTTAACCACTGAACTGCCAGGAAAGTCCCAGGGCTGGACGAGCTTTGTAAATTCACCCGGTTTTCTCCTAGTTGGAGGGTTCCCACCTCCAACCCCCTGCCTTAGACTCACCCTGCCAAGAGTACCCTTAGCACCTTCACTGTAGCAGGTTTGCAGGGGTCTGGATTTGTCTGGGGTGGTGAAGGGTAAGGTGGAAGAAATAAGAAGACACAAGCCCTTGGGTGTTGTTTCTGGCACACCCCACTCTAAGTTACAATCCAGGAATGGGACTTTCCCCCTAAGCCTCTGGTTGCCCAAGGAAATCAAGAGTTGGGCAGGGAGAAATGCTGCCACCTTGTGGTCATTTCTTATAACAACAAATTGAAAATTGGTGCTTCTGGGTACTTGATATTCGCAAGGTTTTATTTTGTTGTTCAGTGGCTAAGTGGTGTCCCACTCTTCGGCAACCCCATGGACTGTAGCCCGCCAGGCTCCTCTGTCCATGGGATTTCCTAGGCAAGAATACTAGAGAGGGTCACCATTTCCTTCCCCACGGGATCATCCCAGCCCAGGGACTGAATCAATGTCTCCTGTATGGCAGGAGTTTTCTTTACGGTTGAGTCACGGGGAAAGTCCAAGCTATGGCCTATAACTGCATTAACAATATCTACTTCAGGGACCTCCCTGGTGGTCCAGTGGACCAAGATTTGGCACTCCCAATGCCAGAGGCCCAGGTTCCATCCCTAGTCAGGAACTAGATCACACATGTTGCAAGGAAAATCAAAGATCCCAAGTGTCTGCCGCTGAATACCTAAATAAATGATAATGTTCACTTCCTAGGGCTGGCCACAGGACTGGTAGCTCCATGGGGTAGCTTTCCCTATCAAGAAGCCACACTGAGAAATCTCACCAGACAGCTTAATTCTGTGATAAAACCGACAAGCGCAAGCTTTAACAGGACTTAATCCTCTCTTGTTACTTGGGCTTAGGTATTTACCTCTTGATAATCATCTAGTCCTTGATTACCTTCTGACAGAACAAGGCACAACTTGTGGGGTAACTAACACTTCCTGCTGCACCTAAATCAATGCAACAGCAAACAGAAAGTTAAATAGACATCCAAGCAGCAATGGTGTCACAATTTTGGCAGGGGCACTGTCGCCTTCGCTGTCTGGTCAGCAGTTAGGGAATTCTTCTCAAAGTTATCCTGGTTCCTTCCCTTTCTAGACCCTTGAGTGAAGCAGTCCCCAGCCTTTCTGGCACCAGGTACTGGCTTCCTGGAAGGTAATTTTTCAACGGGCACGGGGTAGGGGAATGTTTCAGGTCGACTCGAGCACATTACATTTATTGTGAACTTTCTTTCTATTATTACACCAGCTCCATCTCAGATCGTCAAGGCATGAGGTCCTGGAGGCTGGTGACCCCTGCTCTAGTGGCTTTTTCCTGTTCTCCGTTTTGGCCCTTGTCTGTCTAATCCTTTGTTTAAGCTCGTGTCTTCTAGGTCCCAACAGTTTTCAAATAAGGTTCATGATGGCTCAAGGATTTCAACCGATTCCAGCTGAGGGGAACCCAGGTCCCCGAAAGCAGTCAGCGAGGGACTTCCACACCTCTAGGGTAGGCTAGGATCTGCGGTTTCAGAAGAAGAGAACTTCAACCCCTTAACCCTTAAGAATAAGGGGTGTAGAACCCCCTAGAGGGGAATCAGACATGGGACCCTTGGCTGCAGTACTTCACCTGGACAAACATCTCCTGGAGCAAGGGACTACAAAGACTGTAAGGCAGCGGTCCCCCGACCATTTGGGCAACAGGGATTGGTTTCGTGGAAGACAGATTTTTCCAGGGACCAGATGGGACGGATGGGGGTGGTTGCAGCTGATAATGCAACCAGTGGTAAGACGCAGAGGAAGAAGCTTTGCTCGCTGCTTGCCCTCCACTCACTTCCTGCTGTGCAGTCCGGTTCCTAACAGGCCACAGACCAGTGTCAGTCCTAGGCCTGGAGGTTGGGGAACCCTGCTTGTAAGCAGCTAAAAGCAACTATATACACCTGCGGTTGGGGCAAATTATAAACAAGATACAAAAAAGACATCCCCCCCAAAAAAACAGACCAAAAAACCAATTGCCACCCCATCACAAGGGGGTAGGCTGACCACCTAAGCAACCCCTACTGCCTGAACCATGGATCTGACCCCTCACCCCATTTAAGGAGCCAACTCACCCCCCTCCTGCTCTCCTTCCCCACCCCCAACGCAAGCAAGTGAGAGCACCTGTTGCTAGCTGGACACCTGTGGCTTATTTTCACTCTCTTGTTCTGCAGCATGAGTCCCAGTGGAGCCTTGCCTGAATTTCTCATCTGGCCTCTGACCAACTTCTACTGATTAAAGAGTCCAAGAACCTGGGTCGGTAACACTAAGACCAGCGATTGTCTGCTGGGGCCATTCAGCAAGTGAGAGCACCTGTTGCTAGCTGGACACCTGTGGCTTATTTTCACTCTCTTGTTCTGCAGCATGAGTCCCAGTGGAGCCTTGCCTGAATTTCTCATCTGGCCTCTTACCAACTTCTACTGATTAAAGAGTCCAAGAACCTGGGTCGGTAACACTAAGACCAGCGATTGTCTGCTGGGGCCATTCCAGCTTTGGCTGAAAATGTGTTTATTGCATTAGTACAGTCGGCCTGCCCCACCCCACCCACCCAGCCTGTTCACAGCTTTCTGCTCATTGCCCAAAGAGGTGGTCCTTCCCCCAGGGTGGGCACTCCGGGCACCACTCCCACCCAAGTACCCGGGGAATCCTGCTTCTCTGCCGCCTAGCGACCAGCCGGACCCTGTGCGCAGCCTAGGCCGCCCCTATCGGGGTTACATTCACGGGTTATCCTCTTGTTAATAAATAAGCCAGCACGGCTGCCCCTTGGCCGGGGCCTGTCCCTCGGTGTCTTCCCTCCATCAGGAAACGCCGGGCCCCTAGCCATCTCCCAGGGTCTGAGCGCCCCCTCTCCCTCCTGCCGCCTCCTCCCCAGTCCCCAGCGTGGGGACCGCCAAGTCACCAGTCCGCTGCGCTGCGCGGGCCCCGCTCAGCCCGCAGCTCTGGGGCGTGTGTCCTCCGGTTGCGGCCCTTTCTCCGTGACTCAGGGACTTGTGGGCGCGGCGCGGGCTGCGGGCGACACATTCGCAGGGAGTTCGCACCACCGCCGCCGGGCTCCACCAGCTGCAGAAAGTCCCGGTACCAAAGCTTGGGGCCCGGCGGGGCGACTGGAGCAGTATCCTCGGTCCGGGCCAGTCTTTCAGCCTGTGCTGCGCTCAGCACGTGCAGCGCCAGGCGACGCAGTGGCTGCGAAAAGCCTTGCTCCACCGCTGCACACAGGTACACGCCGGAGTCCCCACGCCGCAGCCCGCGCAGCAGCAATCCTCTTCTCGTGCGCTCCGCTCGCTCCTCCGCAGGCACCTGCTGGTGGATCAGCGGGAAGCGAGGATTTTAAGGAACGGAGGGGGCGGGGCTTATCTGCACGTGAGGGCGGGTCGGAGAGCTCGGTGGGCGGGGAGAGGGCGGGGCTTCTCTCCGATGGGGCGGGGATGTCAGGCGCCTAGTTAGAGGAATGGGGCCTCACCTGGATGCGGAGTTGCCGGCCAGGGACCAAATTGGGCGTTAGCAGTCTGACTGGGCTGAGACTCACTGGGCGGGGCTGGATCGCATGTAGACGTGCGGAGGGGGCCAAGGGCCTCATTAATCAGGGCTGGCACTTTCTGGACATTAGGGTTGGAACAGGGCCTGTTTGGGGAGGGGGGAGGGGGAGGCTCACCTGAGTGTAGGGAGACTCCCCCGCGCGCTGGAAGGTCCACTCCACGTGCGCCTGCAGCGAGCGGGGCTCACACTCCAGGAAGGCGCTACCTCCCTCCACACCCAGCACCTTCTGCTCCAGCAGCGCAGGGTGGGATGAGTCTGGGGGCAAAAGGAATGTCAGATTCTAGCAAAGCAGGACAGGGTGGGGCAGTCTTTAAGCGCTGAGGGATGAGAGCAGCTGAGACACTCACCCCCGGAACACAGTGTGCTGGGGTCGCCGTTCCTTACGTCCTGCCGTCGGAACCGCCTGGGGATCAGGGGACATTAGAGCCTCCGTGAGTGCATCTTTTAGCCAGGGATGGATAAAGACTCCCTCCAGGCAGCACGTCCTTGACCCTGCTCACCTCTTGGCACTGGGCTGGAAGCGAGTGCACTTGGCCCCATCCCAGGCACAGTAGGGGTCACGTGCCAGGCAGCATTCGGCACAGGCACGGCCGTGGGCAGCACAGCGGTGCAACGGGATCTGGGCCACCCCGCTGCGAGAGGCTACGTACAGTTGGTGCTAGGGGAATAAGGGCTCCAGGCTGACCGAAGGAGGCCCAGTGCCAGCCTCCCAAAGGTCAGGGATCCCTTCCCCCCATTCGACGAAAGGGAACACTGGGGTCTCAAGTCACAGAGTCTACCGAAGGCAGAGCCTGTCCTGGAAACGGAAAGTGGGGCTTGAATGGGAGTGGGGGCACCTGGGAACACTCTGGGTCCATTCCACCCCCAAGCACTCTGGTCACTTACCCTCTTGGAGGAGATCTGCATGCTGGTGACAGCAGCTGAGTCCTGAGGAGGAGGGGGGCTCTGGGATCATGGCTCCACGGGGTGGGGGTCCCCCAGGCAGTGGGGGCTAGGCCTCACCTCAAACATCTGTAATTCCTCCAGGAGCAGCCCCTCGGCATTCGGCCGGCCGCCCTTGGGGACGGAGATCACCTTCAGCACTGTGCCTGCATCTGTAGGGATGAGAAGAGGGAGTGACTCCTTGTGCCCTCTGACAGCAAGGGCCAGGGGTCTCCTTGCCTCTGATGCCTCCACCAGCAGCATGGCTGGAGAGGTGAAGAATGCGGGTTGGAGCAATCAGAGCAGCATCCAGAAGGAGATGGGGGACACAGCCCTGGGAAACATATGGATATGGGTCTGAAAGCAGGGAAATTCCACTAATAGGCCAAAGAGCCTGTGCTGCGTTTTGTGGGTGGTCACGGTAGGACCCTGACCTGTGCCGATGAAGAGGACGTCATAGTATCCGTCAGCAGCTGCGACACGATCTGCAGTGATCTGGGTGAAGGTGTACCCAGCGCCCACTTGTTGGAAGACAGGGCGCCCACCAATGGGCTGGACCGAATTGTACATGAGCGGGTGGTTCCGGGCAAACTGGATGACATCATCAGGAAAGTCCTTGGTGGAACTGAAGGTGCCAAAAGTCTTGCTGGGGCACTGGGAGGTGGGGAGGAAGCATGACAAGGAAGTAGATAAGAAGGCCGAGTGGGCAGCCCTCCACAGGAGACCACCCAGAACTTGGAGTGTGTGTGTGAGGGGGTGGGTATTGGACAGAGCCCTACCCTGGCAATCTGAGGGGGAAGTATGACCTCCCCCTGAGAAACCCTGTCTGATGAAGAGGATGTTTTCCCAACCATTTAAAAAAAAAAAAAAAGGAAGAAACCACATTCACCAAGACCTGAGGCCAAGTCCTCCACCCCACAGGTGGTCTGACTGGGTTGTGGAGGCAGGCCCTGGGCTACGCACCATGCCAGGTCGGGGGTAGGGGACGCGTCCCTGGTAGGACACCCACTGGTGCATGGGCCCCTCCTTGTGTGCAAAGGGTCCCAGGAAGGCCCGGCGTACATCATTCATGCTGTACACGCACACGGCAGAGCCCTGGAAGATGCTGCTGCAGGTGAAGATGTCAGTGGAGCGAAGGGCTCCAGTGGAGCCCCGGCTGCCCAGCCCACTGCCACCCACACCTCACCTGGATGTGGAGAAGACAGCATAGAGCAGCGGGGTCCAGCGATCTCGCGAGGACAACAGGAACACGTCCTCTGTAGGGAAGGGACCACGTTGGGGGAGGGTGCAGAGCCAGGCTCCAGGGCCTTTGCCCCTGCGTTCACTGCCCCCTACCCCATCCTCCACTCCTGCCGCTTACGGAGCTGGTCAAAGTTCGTATCACCCTCGGCACCGGGCACCGAGCACACCAGCCGCGCCTTCAGGAACGTTGTCCACTTGTTGACCAGGCTGCGCTGGCCACCCACATCGTTCTGCAGGGGTCAGTAGGAGGGGATGAGGGTGAGACCCTGACAGGCAAAGGGGCTGTGGCAGAACCCCTGAATGTGGCCCAGGAAGGCCTCACCCTGCAGATCTGGCCCACGCGGGACACAGACAGGCGTCCCAGTGCCGGGGTGGCCTCCACCGCCGACTCACGGAAGAAGAAGTAGATCTTGTCATCATCTGGGTTCTCACTCTCCGGGATCCAAAAGACCTTGATAAACTTGGGCTCTGGCCGCAGCAGGAGGCGAGGGGTCACTGAGGTCCTGCCTGGCCCTGCCTCCCCTTCTCTTTAAGCCAGCTGACCACCCTACCTCCAGAAGCAAGTTCGAAGGGCTCCCCAGGACAGAAGCAAAAAGATGAGGGCCTGTGCGTCAAGAAGCAGCCACGAGAGGGCAGCAGAGACCGTGGCTACCTGGGCTCACAGGCAGGTGACCTTGGCCAGTGGCGGGCCTCTCACCCCTCTCCTGGCAGGTCTCCATGCCAGTGCACCAGGAAAGGAGCGATCCTGGGTGTCTGGCTCTTGCCTTCACTTATGAATCTTCCTCTCCAGCGGGAAGTAGATGCCCTGACTCCTGCTTCAAATACTCCGCTGGGTCCCCTCACTCAGAATAAGGTACTCTGGCAGAGTACGGTCCCTTTCTGCCCGCGGAGGCAGCAGGCCCCTTTCCTCACAGGGCACGCCCCTTCTCACTGCTCCCTTCATGAGTCTGTCCCTTGGCTTGTTCCTGTCCCCGGGGCCTTTGCACTCAGCATTCCCTCGGCCTGGAATGCTCTTCCCGAAGTCCTGCTGTGTTCTGGGAATCAGCTCATTCCTCTTTTCTGCAGAGTGCCTTCCTATCCCCAACCCTCCCTCTCCCACCACCGCTCCCACCTCGTCTCCTCATCCCTTCTCTGTTCTCTCCCAGTATCTCCTGGCCATGGGAACTGATCTTATCGTGCATTCGTTCTGAGGTCTGAACTCAAAGAGCGCCTGGGTCACACCTAACTCGTCTCGCCCTCTGACCCAGTGCCCAGAGCAGGGCTTGACCCAGGATAGCCATCTGGAAAGCAGATGCCTTACTCAGCACCTGCTCTGTTGGAGATGAAGGCCCCCTCCCGACAGTCCCCATCCCCAGCTTTTCACCGTTGAGCCAGCGGGAGTCGTGTGGCTCTGTCCGAAGACTTGGACGCTGGCCAAGGCTGCGGAAGATGGTGAAGTCCCGGCCCATGAGGTCCGCAGCTACCCCTGAGTACAGCTCTCCCCCTGTAGATACGGCAAGGCTGCTGAGCAAAGCCAAAGGTTCCTATGGCAGGTTGGGGGAGCTCTGGGGGCTCTTGGGGAATCAGTGAGGCTATGGGGGGATCCCTGGGGCTCTACGTAGGGTCTTGGGACTAAACAAGATGCTAGAGTCTCTGGGGAGGGTGGTGCAGGTTCCAGGAGCTCTCCTGGGGTCCCAGCCTTTGGACTCACCCACCAGCACGGAGGCAGCCCGATGCCTGGGGTCATAAGGACTCTTGCCCTTGCCATCCTCCAGCCTTCGAGGGTCCAGTCGGAGCATGGGCTCCTGGGAGGCAGCAGGGAGTTACTAATGCAGGCCCTTGCTCCTTCCTTACCCTCTCTACCTCCCTCCCTGGCCAGCTCCAACCTTACCTCCAGCCGCTGGCCCACCTCCACAAATGCACAGATTGGGTGGAAGGCCCCTGTGCCACAGGCCAGCAAGTGGGTATGGTTGTAGGCATGGAGCAACTTCACGAAGTTCATGCACTCGGTCTAGCATGCAGGCAGGCAGGGTCAGGAACAAGGAGGCCTCCCTCAGGGAGGTGGCCTGAAGGGGGCCCCCGCTCCCCGGTGGCGCCCCCACCCCTTCTTCTTCGGTGCATCAGCCCAGGCAAGTACTAACGTGGGCGACACGGACCCGGGTGCCCTTGGTGACCAGCCCGGCCCTCCCGCCTCTCCCCAGAATGGGTTCATGGGGAAGCAGAGGCCTGCATTGTCCCCCATGACTCAGAGGCCCCCAAGAAGAATCACATGAGCCCCCCACCCTGACTCACTACCTCCGGACTTCAGCCACCTCGACCCTCTTGCCCCCAGTCCCAGCCAGAACAGGCGGCCCTCTGTTTCAGCACTGCCCATCGCTAGAGTGAGGGGCTGACCCGCCCCACTCCCACCCAGGCAGCCAACACTCACGCCAATGTCCTTCCCGGCCCAGTTGCACTCCTCTCGCCATTCCACACGGGCCGGCCAGGCCAGCTATGGGAGGGTGGGGGAGGGCAAACACGGCACAGTCTCTAAGCTGAGGGTGTCCACTTGGGACCCAACCTCCCCGGGGCTCTTTCCTGGGGGGCCGGTGCTGAGGCTGGGTGGTGGTGGGGTTTCTGGCACCTTCTTGGCCCTCTTGCTAATGTTGTCCAGGCTGAGGGAGGCCACGTGGTTCTCGGCGCCCACAAACAGGCGCCCACGTTCTTCATCAAGCAGCAGCACCTCATAGCAGCAGGTCCTCTCCAGCCTGAAGGTCCGGAGACCGTGCCGGGCCTGGAGCTCTGTGGGGTGGGGACACTGAGGATTCGCCAGTCATGCTAGAAGCTTCCTCCAGGCCAAGGCTGTACATGTGACCTGGTCCACACACAGGTGGATTTACATGCATGTGAGTTTACAACTCGGGAGGACAGGCCCACCCAGGTGCCGGCCAAGCTGCCAGAGTGGGCAGTGCAGCCCCCCACCGCACCCCCGTGGGGGAAGCAGGGGGAGCTCCCAGGGGGTGCTCAGACAAGCAGTGTCTCCAGGCGTGCTCAGGGAGGCAAGTGTTCTGGGGCACGGCTGCATGTTGGGACAGCCAGAATCCCGACCCCAAAGGCAGGCTCAGGGTTCTCTGCCACCAGCCAGGGTTCAGTATGATGTCGCTGCCTAGTCAACACCCTGCGTAGAGGCGGTGTGGGAAGGCGGCTCTGATGCTCCCCCCCCACCCACCTCAACCTTCCTGGGAGCAGGGGATGGAGTGGAGGCAGGATCTGTTGCCATGGGGACAGAAGGGGTCTTCCTGGGAAAGCATGAAGAGAATGTGGGCAGAGCGCTTGGGGACTGAGGCCAGGAGAGGGTTAACTGGAGATGGCCTGAGCATGCCCCCCAGTCCGGGGCTGGGTGGCGCACACACAAGGGTGACAGCAAACAGTGCCCCCTACCCACCCTGGGCCCCTCTCCTTGCCCACCCTGAGCTGGGGCCTCCCGCTTGCCAGGTGCACCTACCTTGGAAGGAGAGGCGGAGGCGTGGGGTACTGGGCGCAGCACCCCCCAGCCCTGCCACCCAGAGCAGGGCCAGGCCCGGGATCATGGCGGCAGCCTCGGCCCGCCCCATCCCCGCGGCTCAGGGAGCTCAGGGTTCAGCGGGCGTGTGTGGAGGAGCCTTGAGCCGCCCTGGACTCTGCCCCAGGATCTGGAGGAGAAGGAGCTGCAGCAAGGGGTGAGGGCGGGAGGCTGGTGGGGGGGGGAAGTCCCCAGGGATCAGATTACAGCCCTTAGGGAAAGAGGCTGGGGGGTCGCATTCCACTTCCGAGCCCTCCTCTCCCTCGCAGGGTGCCCTGTCTGGCCACAATCACAGACACACCCACGCTGGGCACACCCTCGGGGTCAACCCCNGGGGGGGGGAGTCCCCAGGGATCAGATTACAGCCCTTAGGGAAAGAGGCTGGGGGGTCGCATTCCACTTCCGAGCCCTCCTCTCCCTCGCAGGGTGCCCTGTCTGGCCACAATCACAGACACACCCACGCTGGGCACACCCTCGGGGTCAACCCCACACTGGCAGGCGCCCGCCCCACCACGTCACCCTCACCAGAAACCCGCCCTCCTGCATACACACCCACAGGCATTAATTCACCAAGTCAGTGCGCCTACTTCATGCCAGCCGGGGACTGGGGCTAGGGGCATTGGGGCACACAGGCAAGGTCCTCCCTGCAGGAGGAGGCGGAGGAGGATTCGGGTTACTTGACGTCCCTACAGAGGTGCCAAGTGCAACGAGCAAAACAAGCCGGCCATGGGTATGAGTGTAACAAGAGGGGGTCATGCCTCTGGAGGAGGCTGTGCACCCACGGGTCTTCAGAGGGACAGAGGCACCTTTGGAGCAGGAGCTGATGGTGTGGGTGCCCGTGAGCATGAATTCTGTGGGTCCTTTGTGTAGCTGTACTGGGCATCTGCATATTGTGTGTCTGCATGCATATCTGCGCATATCTATGTGAGACTATCTGGCATATGTGGTGTATTGTACACATAGGTGTGATATGCATGTGTGTGCGTGCACATGGCATTGTATGCGTGTGCACACAGGATGTACATATCAGGGGTATACACCTTGTAAGTGTGTATGTGTGTCGCGTGTGTGTGTGGATGTGTACGCAAGTGTACGCATCTCTCTGGACATGCAGGTGAGCAAATATAACTGCAGCATCCATCATTGCTTCAACTCTGAGACACCCCAGAAGCCCACTTCTCGGGTGAGAAGCTAGCTGGGAGACCCGGAGCTGGGCAGGGCAGACGCCTCCGTTTCTGATTCAGGAGCTGCGCCCACTTGGACCTGGCAGCCCCAGCTTTGCGCTGGACCTCTCTCTCCCCACCCTAGAGGGCGGGAGGGGCCGATCACACCCAGAAATGCTGTGATCTCAGACTTCAGACCCAAGAGGAATCAAGTGGGGAGAGCCAAGGGCCTGGGGCAGCTTCTCACCCCCCAGCCCGGGGGAGCTGTCCTTCCCTCTCCAGCCTCTGGCGTCTCCCTCAGCCTCTCCATTCCGTCTTTGCCTTCAAGGGTTTCCCCATCTTTGAGCCCCACCAATTCTGTGAGCCAGAGTCCTTCCCTGGACCCCTCACATGGGGCCAGGCTCTGGCTGCAGTGCCCACCCTCCTTCCCAGAAGCTGGCTGGGCAGGTGCCGGGCACAGTAGCCCTGGCACGGGGCAAGGTCCTGGGGCACGATCAAGCGAGGGGCGCAGCTGCTGGGGCATGTTCCTTCCAAACCGCGCTCCCCAAACCACCCCCCTAGCTCCGCCACCGCCTCCAGACCCCTCCCACCCCAGGCCCACCTCCTTCCTTCCTTCCACTGGCACTTGCCACCGTCTCTTCTAGGCCCAGGGGGTCTGCGGCATCCCAGGACGCCAGGCTGCCTCCCCACACTCCACCGAGAGCTCCGGCAGCGGCGGCTCCTCACCCCGCTGCCTCTTCTCACCCTGCAGAAGGTCGGAGAAGTCGAGGGGCCCCAGGCACCCTCTGACGGCTCCTTTAAGGAGCAGCCCCCGCCCCTACCAAGCCAGCTGCGCCTGCCCCGTCAAGTTTACGGGGCGGGTCGGGTGACTGGGCAGGCAGCCGGGACCGGCTGGAGTTGGTGGCCTGGCCAGAGTGGAGCGGGCACGAGGCAGGGGCAGGAAGGGCCGACCCCTCCCCTGTGGGGCTTCACGGCTAGAGGATGCCCCACACAGGGGTCCTGGAAGTTGGGCATGCCGTCCATCCGGGCAAGTGAGGAAGAAGTAATAGTGACCTCGTAGCCCTGGGCAGAGCTGTGCAGCCGGCAGAGGGAACAGGGAGGCAGGGCACGCCCAGGGACTCGCGTCTTTCACCTGTCTGTCCCTCTGCAGCCTGGGAGCTGGAGGCGGGGAATGAGGGGGCTCGCTGCCACCTGGGTCCCCAGGAGTCTGCTGAGAAAGGCTGGTCAGGGAAGGGGTCCTCAAGTGGAGATCTGATGGGCCCCCAAGACCCAGCCCCCATCCTTCCGCAGGGCTTGGGCGACTTAGTACCTCTGCCACCTGGCTGGCAGGGCTCTGATGACGGCCAGTGTTGTGTGGGAGAAGAGGGCTGGAGGGGCAGGCCGACAGCAGGAGAAAAGTCTGACTTCGGCACTGGTCAGAGACCGGTCCTGACCAGTGGTCCCATGTCTGTGTTGGAAGGTGAGGGGCATTCTATGTCATGTCCATGGACTGTCTTTCTTCGAAGGGTGTAGGTGGCAGGCAAGGTCTGCCTCACCAGAGTGAGACAGCCCAGGGGGCTTCAAGGATAGGAAGGGGCTTCTCAACACCTCAGCTGGGAAGGGTCTGTAGCCTTGGCCTAAAGGTGACTCTGGGGCACACACCCTGTTGATACCGCCAGGGGTACTTCCTTGGAGGAGCTGAATCTCGACCACGGCCAAGGGGGTCCTCAGGTCCACCTGGGTAAACACGCCAGGGCTTGAGGCTGGGCGTCTTCCACCCCTCAGTTCCCTCAGAATGCATCCTCTTACATTTTCCCCAAGGCTGACTGGCAGCTCCCCGGGGGTCTGCAAGGGAGGCCATGGCTCTCTGGTGCCTTTCCTGCGAGTTCCTGGAGTGGAGGTGTCTGTGCCCAGCCAGGTTGGGGAGGGACCTGCCTCTCTTAGCTGAGCCTCAGGCCTGGTCTTGCTGGCTGGTTGGCAGTGAAGGGTGGGCATCCACAGGATGACCAGGGGCCTTCAGGAGGGGGAGTGGGGGGACGTAGCCCTGCCCGAGCCCCAGGACTTCCAGCACGTGGCCTCTCTCCCTCCTCCCAAGCTCTTTCGCTTTGGGTCTGGGCAGCCTCCTCTGGCCCCATGCAAGCAAACAAAATTCTTTGGCTGTTTACAATTTTCCACCCATGCAGCCAAGATCAGCAAGTGCCTTTGAGGTCCCCACCCAACCCCACGGTGCCCCCTACCTGACCCCATTGCTTTTAGTTTTTCAGTCCCAGGGTCCCAGGCTCTATTTCATGCCCCTCCCCCAATAACCCATACTGGATAATGAGACCAGGATCCACCCCCCACCACCATCTTTCCAATATCCTGGGACTCAACCCCCAGCCAAAAGGCCCAGGCTGTCCCCCGGTCCACGTGAGTGCTTGGCATTGCCTGCCAGCTTCCAGATGTCCCTGGAGCAGGGTGATCCCCAGGGGTGAGGGCTCAGGTTGTCCCCATCCCCACGGTCTCTTTTCTGCTTCTCAGTCCTGAGTCCCAGAGTATGCAGACCCTGGGGAGGGACTTCATGGAGCCTCTAGGGTTAGTGGGTCACACTGGGCTCTGGAGGTCCCCAAGGATTCTGGATTCACACAGCCTGGGCCTGGGTCTCAACAGAGCCAAACCAACCAGGGGAGGCAGCGTGGGTGCCTGGTGCTGCCTGTCAGCAGTGTAGCCGGCTAGGGCCTTGGTTTTTCCTTCTGGAAATAACTGGATTGTTGTGCCAAATGCCAGCACCTGCCT
>SJYX01012932.1:39471-104032 GCA_006410675.1 Oreotragus oreotragus
GCCACAGGCTTACCCGTGCCCCTCCCACTTGAACATCCCTCCCACCTCCCCCCCCAGCCCACCGCTTACCGGCCCCCAGGTCTGAGTTCCCTAGGGCCTTCCCATTGGCTCTCTATTTCACACAGGCCCCAGACTCTTTAACCCTTGCCTGCACGGCATTCACCGCTCAGCCGAGGGGCAACTCTGAGGCCAGCCAGCCAAGCCCCAGCACCTAGGTCGGAGGCAGGCCTGCCCCACACAGGATCCAGGGTGGTGGAGTTGCAGGAGAGGGTGGTGGGAGGGGCAAATTAGTCCTTCTCTAAGGGATGCAGGATGCTAATCGGCGCAATTACGGCACCCGCCACAGAGCAGCCTGGCATTTCCCCTGACGCAGGGCTAGACAGGTTGAGGCCTGTCAGGCCCAGCGGGCTCTCTGCCCAGCGCCCAGTAAAATTTGGGCTCCTCGGGGGAAGGGCATAACCACTTGCTTGGCAGGGGTCCCAGGGGCTCCCCACTACCAGCTCTCTTATTTAGTATTAATGCCGCCCTGGCCTAGCCCTGAGACTAGCTCAGCTGCCTGCCTCAATATCCTTGCTGGGCAAGGGGTCTGGGTCCAGGCCTCCCAGTCACGGCCCAGGACCGATGTCTTGCTCTCGGGGCAGGGCTGCTGGGGCCAGCTCTTGGCTCCCCCACTGGCAGCCAGGCCAGAGGGAAATGACTTCAGAGACACAGAGATCGAAAAGAAAAACAGGAAGGGCTATGGGGAACCGTGACGCATGTGCTGTGACCTGCAAGCTCTGCCCCGCCCCCTACGGAGAACCTCTAGCCTCATGGTGAATTCCACACCAGTTCTTCCCTTGTCTGCAACCAGGGGGCTCACCCCAGGGACCCAGTGCCTCATGGCAGCCTTGGAGGATTGCTGCGAGGAGGGGCTGGAGGACCCCTGGACCCCAGAGTGTTCCAATCTGCTCCCCACCCCTGGGTGATCTCGTTGTAGCATAAACCTGCCTGGGAGGGCAGGGCCCATGTTTATTGCCGAATCCCCACACTCAGAACAGCGCTGGGCACACAGTGGGTGCTTAATGTCTGGGGAACGAAGGACAGAGATGATACAGGAGTGGGAAGGGGCCAGAGGGTGGTTGTAACCAGCCCTCCTTGAGTATCCCAAGCCCTGAGA
Organism: Oreotragus oreotragus; assembly: GCA_006410675.1. Classification (NCBI taxonomy): domain Eukaryota; kingdom Metazoa; phylum Chordata; class Mammalia; order Artiodactyla; family Bovidae; genus Oreotragus; species Oreotragus oreotragus. Next base: position 40,628 of record SJYX01012932.1, read on the forward strand.
TGACAGGGGTTGATAGGAGCCACCTCTACCTGCAGGCAGGACCTCAAAGCTCTGCTGGCACTGACAGCCTATGACTTCTGGGAGTAAACTCCCCAGCCCCTCCACCCCACCGTGTGTGGCTGTGACTCCGCAGCTCCTATGGGGGGCGTGCTCTCACAAGTGCATTCAGGCCACTGCAGGGAGGGTGGGAGGCTGTCCACGTGACTAGGGCAAGGCTCAGGAATCAGGGCCAGGCGAGACCGGCCTCCCACCCAGCTTCGGGGAGGTCCAACAGCCCCTCTCTGGGTGGGCTCAGGATGGGAGGTGCACTAAGAGTGGGAAAGCTGCTCAGGCAGAGGGACTGGCTTAGGCAGAGGTAGGAGACGGGAGGTGAGAGTACAGGGCCCGCAGCCTATCTGGGGGGGCCCACCCAGAGCCCAAGAATGTCTCCCCACATCCTTCTTCCAGGCCAAACCCCAAACCACCAAGACCCTGGCTGACAGCGCAGAGACTTGTCGTTATCTTTCTGAGGGTGCTCAGGCCCTCTGGCTCAGGCTATAGCCCAGGTCTCCCCCTACTCCACCGCCAGCCTGGCCCTGTGGAGTGAGTACTCACTAGGCGGCAGAGTCGTTGAGCTGGTACTCCCGCGAGCGGCCAAAGCAGGCCTGCACCCCGTGGTCAGCCCAGAGCCTCCGGATGACGCCGGACAGATCCTCAGGCAGCACGCCCTGCTCCTCAGCCGTGCACGACAGTGCGAACAGCTGCCTGGCGTCGTCCTGGGCACAGCGGTGAGCGGTCAGTGCGTTGCAGGAGCACACGCCTACCCCACCGGTCAGAGGCAGGGAGGAGGCCTCCAGACCGGGGCCCAGACTGGAGTGTTCTCAGCTCCCCCAGCCCAAGGCTTGCCCTGAAGCGTTATGGAAGGCAGGCAGGTGTTGGGGAGTCCACGTACCGCGCGGGAGGGGTCGGCAAAGTCAATCTGCAGATTGCCCATGGCTTTGACAATGGCCATGATGGACTGGATGGTGTTGCTGTAGACGACCGCCCGGTACTGTCGGCACTCCTCCTCCGAGTAGCCATCCTCGTGGATGATCCTGGCAGCCAGGGGGCCGGGGTTAGGGTGTACCGGGCACGGGGACCCCCAGTGGGCATCTGGAGCTACGGGAGTCTGCAGTAGCTACTTNCCATGATGGACTGGATGGTGTTGCTGTAGACGACCGCCCGGTACTGTCGGCACTCCTCCTCCGAGTAGCCATCCTCGTGGATGATCCTGGCAGCCAGGGGGCCGGGGTTAGGGTGTACCGGGCACGGGGACCCCCAGTGGGCATCTGGAGCTACGGGAGTCTGCAGTAGCTACTTCAGACAGGAGGAGACTGGCTCTGAACCACTGGGGAGCACAGGATGAACGTGGCCTCTGGCAAAGTACTGGGCCCACACCCGAGGGCAGTACAGACCCCAAGGAAGAAGAGGGGAAACCAAGGTCTGCAGGCTGTCTCCCGCACACAGCACTTACTTCATCTGCTTGACAATGGTGCTCTTCCCTGACTCCCCAGCACCTGGAACAAAGGACACAGTGGGTCAGGGAGCAGGCCCACGGCAACTAGTGGCCAGGCCACGTGGCCCGGGAGGCGGGACCCATCCTTCCCATCAGCTGCAGATGGAAGCAGTCGGGCCTGGTGGGCCGCAGAGCCACCAGGGGTGCGGCTGGCAGGGCCACCGGGGTGAAGGCAACCTAGGCCACCGGGACCCCATGCTGGACTCACTGCAGGCCCTGATTTCCCACAGGGCCTGTTGCTCAACATGGCTCCCCACTGCCCTGGCTGAGTACAGGGGCTTTGGCATACCCCCGCCTTCCAGCCAAAGCTCAGCACCCTGCTTGCTGGGCCGAGGTCTACTCTAAGCAGGTAAGACACCAGGACCTGGGGGCCAGGCAGTGTCACATACACACATGTACTGACTCATGATGCTTCTTTCCCAGCCTGGCAGAGCCCTATCCTGTATTTCTCTTCGACTAGTCCTGAGAAATTCGCTGCAACTCTCTCTGGTGACTGTCAGAGAAGCCCCACAAAACAGGTACTTTTTCTCCCATTTTACAGATGTGGACACTGAGGCTCAGGAAAGTCGTGGCCCAAGACCATGCACCCAGGATTCAGAAGAGCAAGGAGGTATGTAGGATGATGAGGCCTGACCTGCCCAGCCCTACTCAAAATGTGGCTCAGATCTTGCAGGACAGCGTCAGGTTTTTTTTTTTTTTTTAAACAAACAACTTCCCGGGCTCCATCCCAGACACACAGCCAGATCCCAAGGGGTGCAGCCCAGAAACCTGCGTTCCCCAGGGAGCCTGTGCAGGGAAGTGTGAGATCAGGAAGGCCACTCCTCCCCTGGCTAGGGGTGGGGACAGGGACTTAGCGCTTCCCTTTTGCCGCTCCCTTTCCTAAGCTCCAGGGAGAGTGCACCTCAGCTGGGCCCAGCTTTCTGCCAGCCTTTGCCCAGACTGCACCCTCTGTTCTGCCCCAGCACTGTCAGGCACTACCTCTTGCCAACTCCAGTTCTTTGCCCAAAGAGTTCTCTCCGCCGGGCATACCTGCCCAATGTCCCACCTATACGTGTCGCAACCCTCCTGATCACTGTGGTGGGTCTGTCCCTCTGACCAGCTCAGCAGGGTGGGTGGTGGGGTCTGTGGGGGAACTCACTCTTGGCCCCCATATATCCCTCAGAGATGGTTAAGAACCGGATGAAGGGGCCAACACACAACCTGCCGTGAGCAGCATGAACGTCAGCACCGATGATCTCAGCACAGCTGTGAATCGTGCCCCCTACCTGTCAGTTGCTGTTCTAAGGCTACCCCGTTCGCTAGGTGGTCTCACAGCAAGCCCCGGGCCTAAGTCAGCTCTACCCTCATCTCCACCTCACAAATAAGGAAACTGAAGGATCTCCCTGGCGGTCCAGTGGTTTAAAACTCCAGGCTTCCAATGCAGGGGTCATGGGTTTGATCCCTGGTCAGGGAACTAAGGTTCCATGTGCTGTGGGACAAGGCTAAAACATTTTTTTAAAAAGAAAAGGTGGTGCTGGGGGGGTGGGAACTGAGACACCACTGTCAAATGGTTACAACCCCTCTGCATGTGGCCCACCTTGCCTCCTAACACTGTCCCAAGTGCCCAGGGAGCTTCAGCTCCGCGTCTCTACGCTGCCATCCGAGCAGCATTAGACCCTGCTTGCCAACTCCGGGTCTTTGCCCACCTGCATCCATCCTACCTCCTACCCCAGATCCCCACTGACCAAGAGAAACAGGTGTGGCTTGCGACCACAAGCCAGGGGCCTCCGTGAGGAGACTTCACAAACGCTGCCTAGAATCACTGGGCTTCTCTGACTGTCCCAGGCCTGCTTCCCAGGATCAGGGAGAGCTGTTGGGGGAGCAGCACAAATAGGCAGGCTCTGGGCAGGCTGGGGTGTGAGCCCCTCTACTGGTCCAACCCCTGGGCACTGGAGGCCCCAGGCCTAATGTATTTCCCCTGGGTGTGGGCTGTGATCAGGGGCAGCATTCCTCTCCATAGGGCTGGCAGGGGAGCGGCCAAGACAGGACCCCTCACTTAACACCCCCCACCTGTGGAGTGGGCCAAGGGGAGAGGGCCTGGGAAGGCCCAGTGGTGACGCCGAATCCTGGAGGCTCTTCCCCCAAGGCTCAGAACATCCACGGGGCAAGGAGGACAGCGCTGAACTGGATGACCACGAACGAGGGCCAGGTGACACCTGGTTGTCCTTCTCAACTAGTCACTTGCTCCCAGAGAGCAGGAGGGAGGGTGGACAGCCTGGGGCAAAGGAAGATCCAGGAGCCTCAAGTCCCAGCCAGGACTGGGGGCCCAGTGCAGGAGCAGAGGCCGAGGGCGTCAAGTGATGGGTCACGTCGATCACGTCGTCCTCAGGTGATCAGAGACTCAGAGTGGGCAGCTCTCTGGGGTACAGGGCATCTTAGGTGGGGGTGACTTGGGGACCACTGTGCACCTGAGGCATCAGTCTCCTCGTCTAGTCCTGTGATTCTTCTCTTGGTAAGAGGCGCGGACCACTCCGTGACCCTGCCCAGAGCTAAGGACGCCAGCACAAACTTGCTTTGCGTCTGGTTCTGCTAGCAGCAGTGGACCGGGCAGACTCTGAGGGCCCTTTCCCTGTCCCCCTTGAGCTTCAGTTTCGCTTCTTCCCCCTTCGAAGAATAGGACATACTCTTTACCCCCAGCAAGGGAGAGGTGGACAGAGTTACAGAGCCCCCATCCCGGGACTCAGAGCAGTCCCTTTGTCTCTCCCACAGCTGTGACTCAAGAGGGAAGGAGTTAAGTGGCAGGACAAGGATGTGGTGCTGGCAGCCAAGCAGAGAGCAGGGGAGAACACCAGGAAAAATCACAGGTGCAGCCCGGGAGGAGCCACAATGGATCACGCATGGGCTCTGTCCCGAGGGACACCCTGGTTCTCGGGCAGCTCACAAGCGAGGTGTCCTCGGAGCTCCTTTCCACTGGCTCCTTCTCCATTGGCGCTTCTCTATTAGATAGGCTGGCCCTTGACCTGGAGTTTGCTTGTACCTTGCTGATCCTAGGCACCCAGTTCTCCCCATCCAGCCCTGCATCAATCCCTTCAGAGAAGGGGGCGTCACTAGCTCGATCCGGATTGCTGCAGAGGTGCTGGGGTGGGGGCTGGGGGACTCAGCCAGCAGAAGGCAGCAGGAGTCTCATACCCACGGCGGGGCCACCAGGTACTCCTTTCTCCAGCTGAGTGGGACCAGAGGGACCTACAGAGGATCCCTGCGGTGCCCTCAGCGTTCCCGCTGGGCCATACCTATTCCCACCACCAAGGAAGCAGCCGCTGCAGCCCTTGCCCCAGGGCGCAGCTGCAGGGCCCCCAGCGGGCAGGTGGTAATTGCGGCTGCTCTGCACTGAACATCTGCTTCCACTCTGGGAGCCCTGGGCCCCAACGGAGGAGGGAATAGATGGGGGGCGGGGAGGGGAAGAATGGCTCCACCTGCCTGATCGAGGCCAGCAGGGCCTCTGCGGGCGAGATAGGGCCCCCGGTCCAATGGCATGATGCTGATCCCAAGCCCCTGCATCGAGTTTCTGCTGTAGTCTATGTGGAAGCCTCTACCTCCCAGACGTGGCTTTGTCCTGCTGGGAGGCCCCGACTTGCTGCTTTCCTCTCTGGCCCCACTCTCCCTTCTGTAGGAGCCGCGAAGCCTTGAGGGGCCAGCTGGCCCATGTCACCTTTTCAGATCCTCTCCCAGAGGGAGGTCCAGACCCACCACAGCCCCGGTGCCCACCTCAGTCCTCCCCGAGATCTCCAAGAACAGCTGCCCGATCCTGCCCTGGCTCTGGCACCTCATCTGTGCAACAGGATACCACCATTATCTCATCCTAGGAGATGGGTGAGTGCCCGGCACACGGCGAGTGTTGAGATCAAAGTTATTATCGCTGTTTTCTTTTACCCTTCAGAAGAGAACAGAGTTCCCCAAACCTCTCATTTCCTGAAACCCACAGTGACCACGCTGCATAGGTCACTGCAACCACAGCCTGCAGAGGAGCCTGCCGCGGACATCTCATTTTGAAGGCATTTCTGAGGCTTTCAGACAAAAGCACAGCCCAGGGCAGTGGCCAGGGGCTTGAGAGGCTGACTCAGCAGTGGTGGCTCCCTGCTGGGACTTGGGTCACCTGGGGCTGGAGTCAGAGCCACGCACTCCTTGGCTGGCTTTCTGCTCGCAGTTGTCACTTCCCTTCCACACAACCTGGCGCTCCTACCCGGGCAGGGTACTGCTTCCCGCCCAGCAGGTCTCACTGCAGACACCGCTCCCTGGCTCTCTCCGCACCCTGAAGGCTGGGGAGCAGGGCTCCCTGCAGAGGCTCTCGAGCTGGTGGGCTCCCCAGGAACATGTGGGGCGGGGGAGAGCTGCCAGCTGACGTGGCAGGCCTGAAGGCAGAGATTCTCAGAAGCAGCCGTGGCTCGGACCACAGGGTAGACGTGGGGAGCAGCCCAGCTCAAACCCACAGCCGGGGCCCGCCCCCCACGGCCGTCCTCCCAACACAGCTCCCCGCCCCCCGTCACTGGCCTACCCTGGTGGGCCGCTGGGGGAAGGTCGGGATGCACCCTGGGAAGCCCACCCCAAAGGCGGCCCTGGCACCACCTCCCACTCGCATCTCAGGAAGGTGCCACGTCTCCAGCCTCCAGCCCCCTCTGCTCCTGCTCTCGCCCCNGTGGGCCGCTGGGGGAAGGTCGGGATGCACCCTGGGAAGCCCACCCCAAAGGCGGCCCTGGCACCACCTCCCACTCGCATCTCAGGAAGGTGCCACGTCTCCAGCCTCCAGCCCCCTCTGCTCCTGCTCCCGCCCCGCCCCGCCCCGCCCCTGCAGCCTTAGGGTCCCCGCCGGCCACCACCAGGGGGAGCCCGGCGGCCAGTGACCCAGTGGAGGGGTGGGGGTTGGGCGGGGCAGAGGAGCGTTTGTTTCTGGAAAGCGGCGGCGAGGGGCAGCTGGGGGAGGTGCCTCACCCACGGCCCCCTCCCGAGCCTGGGAAGCCCTCGGCCTGCAGAGACGCGGCACACGCGGGAACAATGGGGACGGCGGGGAGGGGGAGAGGGCCCCGCCAGACAAAGGCCCTCCGAGCCCCGCCCCTGGCGTCTCTTCCTTCCTCCAGGTGCTGCGCTTCACTCCCTCCAAGGAGGCTCGGCAGGGGGCTGGCATGGGGGTGGGGGGAGGGTCTTGGACGGACCCCGTGCGACACCCCCACCCACACGTGTGGCCTCGCCTTCCTCCAGGTGCCCCAGCAAAGCCGGAACCTCCCTCCCTCCCGTCTCTGCCGCTTGGGAAGCCTCCAGCGGCTTCCTGACGCCCATCAGGGGAGCACCAAGGACCGGAAACAGGCCTCGGATTCTCCCAGGCACGGAGAGGGCTTTCCAGGGCAGGGCTGTGTCTCCTGCAGTGGGGCCCTTCCCACCGTAGAAAGGGAAACTGAGGCACTGGGTAAGGAACGCCACGCTGGAGGAGAGGAGGCCCTGAGCCCTGTTCCTCATTGGCCACTGAGGCTGCATCCGGGTCTCACCCTCCACTGCCAGGCACTGCTAGACGGGGCCCAGGTCGTACACGGAGCCAGGCCATTTGGCACAGCCCTCTTCCTGATGCTTCTTCACTGGAGGGAATCGCCTTGCTCTTTTCAAAGAGTCTGAATCACTGTGGTAGACCCAGGGTCAGATGCCCAAGTCGGGGGCTCAGTGTCCCCATCTCTGAAATGTACTCCTCAACGGAGTGTGCCAGGCGCAACGCCCGCCCTGAACAGCCTCCCTTGGGTCTTCACACCCACCACAAACTCCACCCTGGGGTCCAGCCCAAGCGGGCAGTTTGTCTGTGTGCCCACAAGCCACGAACCAGGCTCAAGAAGCGTGAATCATGGGGCTCAGCACTGGGCAGAGAGGGGCGGCCAGCCTCAGGTCACACAGGGAGGAAGGTGGGGGAGAGGGCACTCTGGGACCCGGAGTCTGGACTGGCCATGAGGGTGCCATGTTCGTCCAGCTTTGTGTTTGGCCTTGATGCTTCTGCCGCTTCCGTTGTTGCTCTCTCCTAGGTCCTTTGGACTCCTCAGTTCCCTAGGGCCTGGCCGGACAAGCCAGAGCAGAGCCTGGGAACTCCGCAGGGAAGGGCAGGGCAACAGAACTTTGGATTTCGGAGGCCAAGAAGGATGAGGACCAGCTGTGGTCTGCCCATGCTGTGGCCAGCCCACACCACGGACACATGCGTCGCCATACAGGAGCCCACTGCAGCCTCTGCTCTTAGTGGGGACCCTCAGCAGGACCACCCTTCCCTCTCCTCATCTGGACAAGCCCCAGTCTCCAGACCGGGCTCAGGGACCCCCACACCGCACCCTGACAGCCTCCGAGCTTCCTCAGGCTGGGACTTAAGTCCTCTCAAGCCCTGGGAGGCACAAACATGTTTGGGGAAAAGCAAAACGCTAAGTTGCCTGACAGTGACCTGAGTATTCCTGTGAGGGGACACGGGCTAGGAGGGGAAGTGAGAAGCGAAAACGGGGGCACCTCTCTTAAGATGAGGTCACCCCCATGGCCACACAGCAGATTTCTGGCTTTAAGCAGGAAAAAGATTCACGCACAGTCTTGGGTCCCACCCTCTAGAATAGACGGTCCCTTTAGAGTTCCCTAAAAGAAGAACCGAGGCCCTCAGGCATATGCAGGACACGGGTACCCCCAAAGCATCTGCCTGTCACCCTGACAGGCAGCGTGCCAACTGGGCACAGGCTCCTGTGGGGTGACAACAGTTGGGGACAGGTGCTCAGGGTAACCACCTGGGTTGTCCATTGGTGTCGCCATTTACTGAGTAAGTCACATGATGTCCCCGACCCTCAGTTTCTGCATCAGTGAAACGGGTATGTCAGTCCCAGCTCCACAGGGTTAAACATAAGAGACCAGCCCTATGCAATGGTCACAGCTCAATCCAAGGCAGCTACTGTTATCACCGGAGGGGAAACTGAGGCCCAGTGGGTAGTGGGGTGGGGGAAATCCTTAGGCTGGATCAAGGGCCCTTCTGTCTACCTCCAGGCAGGGGAAACCCAGAGTGAGCTAATCCCAGGGCTCCTGCTCCATTTCCGGGCATTCACCAGGGCCTGCAGCCGGCCTTCCGGCTTTGGAGGGGAATGGCTGCTCGGGAACATGGAGCAGCCCTCTGCTTTCCTGCTGCCCCCCCCACCCCCACCCCGCCGGCATCCCTCTCCCAGCCACCACTTCCTGTGGTCAAAGGAGAGGCCTGGAATCCTCAGAGGCGCCACCTTCTCTGAGATCCTGGGCCCAGTGGCCACTGGGGCAGGACAAGGGTCAGAACTGTCTGGATTGCCTCAAATTGGGGACTACCAGTAGGGGCAGCCCACGGGGCCCCGCAAAGGTGGGGCTCACCTTCTAAAGCCGCCTGCGTTGGCCTGCCTGACACCCCCCACCCCAGCGCACAGTGTGAGCAGCTCTCTTGCCTCTTCCTCTTTTGGGCTCCTCCTCCTCCAACTTCTTCCTCCTTTCCCGCTGGTGTGGACACCACTTCCCCGAGTGGCCCAGCCCTGCCATGCAGATTCCACCACCCCTCCTCCAACCCCGGGACAGGGCACCTGCTGCCATCAACACACCCCCCCCCACCAAACCAGAGATTCTGAGGCTGTAGCAGCCTTGGCACCCCAGAATCCTCTGAGCCACAAGGACACCCTTCTCAGCACAAGCCTTGTATGATCCCACCTTTAGGCTTTGACTCAAACGGGCCTGGCATTTACTGCCAAGCCTTGGAAGTGTACACAGGAGGCCAACACTGAAGCGCCAGTCCAGGTTGGAGAGTGTGTGGCTATTCCAGGGAGACTATTCCCCCAGCCACCAAGATGATCAGAGCCCCAAGGTGCCGCCTAAGGGTGAGGGTGGGGTGTTTGGGGTTTAGTAAGAACAAGAGCTCAGGGCAGAGAGGCTGGGTGGGGCTGGGCAGAGGAGCCCCACCCTGCACCTGTGGCTGACTGGAGAAGCTGTCTTAGAGTATCAGGTACTAGGGGCCCAGCCCTTTGCCCTCCCAGGGCCTTCTTAGGCAGGGCACATCAGTGGTGGCCTGCCAGAACCCATTAAACCCTTTCTCCCACTGACCTTTCGGGTTAGGACTCCTGCCCCCGAGATGGTGGGAAGATGAGATTAGAAGCTGGCCTGGGTCCTGCCTTGGAGACAGCACTCAGGCTCTGGGTTGGACTGTCTCATCTTCTGCTGGGGATGTGGGAGGCCAAGTCCTTGGTCCCTCAGATGCTAAGAGCTTAAGTGGACAAAGCTTCCTCCATCCTGTTCCTGCCTAAAGAATGGGTGGCTTTTAGAGATGGAGACAGAGAGACAGCCAGGGACGGAGATCAAGGACAGGGTGTATAGGACCTGTGTGCCCCCACCTGTGGCCCAAGCTGCCGCAAGCGCCAGCCCTTGCACTGCTGGAGCCTGGTGACCTTGCTGGGATCCCATCAGGTCCCACCCCCAGCACTACCTGCAGTCACTTGCTGGGTTGCTGTTAGCAGGCTTAGGATATCTACGATGCTAGCTGCAGCTCAGGCCAGCCCAGGGCCAACCCAGAGGCCCTTGACTGTGCCAGTCCCCATCTGGCAGCACAGGCTCCAACTCAAGCACAGTGGGTGGCTCAACACTGCCTCAGGGCCTGGCATGGAAGCCTGAGCTCCCCAGCTGGCCTCACTTCCACCTCCAGCCACAGGGGCAGGCATTCCCTCTGTCCCCACCACCTGCTCTGCTCTGCTCCAACCCCCAGCCCTCCTGGGGTGTCTTCAGCTGAGCTCCAGGGTCACTTTCTTTGCAAAACTGCCATGATTCACCCAGTCTCCCAGCTCAGGGGTAGCCCCTGAAGGACCCAGCTTCACTCCTATCCTAGAGGTACAACTGCTTTCGTTGGGTGCACCAACACTGGGGTCACAGGCAGGGGCTGAGCCCAGGGGGACTGGGCAGGCAGAGGGGGTGTCAGAAACGGTTTAGACCCCCTACTCACTCCCTAGCTTGGGAACCCCAGCAGTGAAGCTACCGACTCCTGAAGACAAAGCCTGGCCTCGCCTGGGGGAGGGGTGGGAAGAAGAGACTCGCAGGCTCAAGCTGCCCCGCCCCCCATTCAAGTGCTAATGAGCTCCAGCCGGATGGCGGGATAACGGGGATAGAAGGTGGTGGGGCGAACAGGGAAGCTGGAGGCTGGCCTGGGTACCAGCCCACTTGGTACCCCAGGACCCTGACACACCCCCAACCCTAAGCCCCCCGGGAAGGTGGCTCAGCCCCCAGAGGTTGGGCGCAAGGTCCCCAGGGCAGTGGGTCACTCCAGATGCCACCAAATATCTACAAGTCTCAACCTCTCACTCGCTGTGAGCAGCGGCCCAAGGGCAAGGGTCAGGGTTCCCAGGGCCTCCATACTAAGGCTAGGCAACCTCCGAGCTGGGGAGATTCCTCCCCATCAAGCTCTCAGCTCTGCAGGAGTCAGCAGGGGTGTCCCTCTCCTGTTCTCACACCCACAGGTCTTGGTGTACCATCCCCACAACAAGTCTGGCTGCAGGCAGGCACCCCATCCCAGGCTGCAGATGGAGAGCAGAGCCTCTACCAGGATTTCACCTGTAGCTGGTTTTCTCAGCTGGTGCACTAGGTGGAGCAGGGATCTGAACCTAGATTTGTGTGATCCCCTCAGGAGGGTGAGCCCTCCTCCTCACCAGGCCAGGCTGTCCTACTTCAGAACCCTTGCTGAGTTGGTCCCTCTGCCTCCAGTGCCTGACCCTGGCAAATACTGCTAATTTTTCAAGGCCAATTCGGAGGACCCCTTCCCAGAAAGGACTAATCCCTCCATGCCTGAAACTGACCGGCATCACTAGACTCTACCCATTACCCAGCCAGCCAGGATCCCAGGCTAGCCCTTCCCACTAACTCCTGCTACACCAAGCTCCAAGCAACAGCTTGAGAATTACATATCCCTGTTCAGGGATGTGTGCAAATAGTTTCATTCTTTCCACAAACACTTAATAGGCACCTACAGTGTGCCAGGCCCCTTGTGAGAGACAGACAGGACTAACGTCACAAAACTCCCTTCCTTTCATTTGACAAATCTCACTGAGCCCCTCAATGTCCAGTCTCTGCTCTGGCCAGGCCAAGAACTCCCGCAGTACTGTTCTGGTCTGAGCCCCATGACTGTGGGGCAACTCCAGCCCTAAGAACTAGACAGGCTCTACTGCAGCAGCAGAGATAGCAGGCCTGCAACAGTCTCCAAACAGCCTGAGCTGAAAGGAAGACTGCAAAGCTGGTTTTCCCATATGAACAGCTAGAGTCCCTACTATGTGATCTGTAAGGAGTGGATAAGGGCTGTCTCCGGAGCCTGGCTCAGACGGCAAAGGATCTGCCTCAGATGCAGGAGGCCTGAGTTGGATCCTTGGGTTGGGAAGATCCCCTGGAGAAGGGAATGGTATTCTTGCTTAGAGAATTCCATGGACAGAGGCAACTGGTGGCCCGCAGTCCATGGACTTGCAAAGAGTCGGACGCGACTGAGGGACTGATCATGCACTGAGGTGCCAGCAGAGCGTGATAAGACCACAAGGAAACAGCCTGAGAGTTTTTCCCTCAGTCTGCCCTTGAGTCCTGGTCATTGGCCTTACACAGTCCTTGCCCCCTGCCCGTGATAATGGCAGGCGATGGCTCACTGATAGCTCTCTTACTCTTCCATCTACCCATGTCCAAGACCAAGTTCACACCAGTGGCGCTTCTTTCATTCAACAGACAATAGTTCCCAGGCTCCATGCTTGGCATAGAAGGCTCACAGATGAACAGGACACAGTCCTGCTCCAGTCGAGGGGGAGGGCAGCTGTGACGCAGACAGATAGCACGCTCTAATGCGGGGCATGGCGAGGGCTAGAGGAGGTGCTTTACCAGCCTCGAGAAGGGGGTCAGGAAGGATCCTGGGAAGTGATCCCTGAGCAGAGTCTTGAAGAACAATCAAGTAGGAGTGAAATGGGGGGAAAGTACATCAAGTGAAGGGAACAGATGCAGAGTCCCAGGGGCAAGAGGGAGCTGCTGTCTTTATACCAGGAAGCCTTCCTGGAGCCATCTCTTTCTCTATAGACTGCCCACACAAGCTCAAACACATCAGAGTCACCCCTGAACACACACTCTGGCTTACTTTACCCAAAGTGCCCATGCTGAGGCCCCAGATTCTACCAGTGGATAGCTGGTCAACCAAGCTGAACTGGGTGGGGGTGGGGTATCTCTGAAGCANCTCTATAGACTGCCCACACAAGCTCAAACACATCAGAGTCACCCCTGAACACACACTCTGGCTTACTTTACCCAAAGTGCCCATGCTGAGGCCCCAGATTCTACCAGTGGATAGCTGGTCAACCAAGCTGAACTGGGTGGGGGTGGGGTATCTCTGAAGCAGAGCCCTGCTCCCCCAACCCAGCTGCCAGGGAACACCCTCTCCCCGGCGTGTACCACATCTGCCTTTGCCCCGGCGACGGAGAGTGACTATGCCCGCCGCTGGCAGGGCTCCCCAGGACGGGAAGGAGCCAGTATGCGGGTGGGGCAGCAGGCGTGGTTGGGCTGGGAGTGAAGGCTGGCAACTGCCCAGCCCGAGTCCCGTTGCCTGGACAGAGTCTTTCCGCTACGTGGGACAGGCGCCCAGCTCTTTGAAGCTGCCTCAGTTGGGTTCCCATCACCTCCCCTGTAACTGGACAGGCAAAGGACAGCCAGCCGGGACCCTTCTCCAGGCAGTCTGGACAGACTGAATCCTCAATTTCAGGTAAAGTTTGGTCTCCCAGCCCTTTACAGTGAGTCTGTCCTCTGCAGGGTCTAAGCCCCGACTCCACATCCTGGGCATGGCACTCCTCTGGCCCAACCCCAGGAAGCCCATTTCACAGTGGAAGCAAAGGCCAGGACAGGATGCTGAGACAGACTCCCCAGCCTACAAAGTGCCGAGCATTTCTAGGGGACCCTGTACTCCTGGTTGCTGCCAGCTCAGTATGAGAGGGGTCACCAGACCCAAAACCTGAGCTGGGCTCCAAGACTGGTGGAATGCGGTCAGCACATAGAGCCAGGCCAGGGGCCCTGTGTGCCCCAGGCCCATGGCCCAGTCCCACATCTCTTCGGGCACCACCATAACTGTGATCGGTCTGGGAAGGGGCTGTCTAGTGAGCCCCTGGCTGGGCACTGGGAGGCAGCAGTACCCGAAGCACCCTTCCCAGGCCCAGCGGGCAGCATCGATGGGCATTCCGCCGCGTCGACACCCACTCGCTGCCGCTGCCGCACTCGCAGCAGAGACAGGAAGAGGCAAGCGCCCAACGCAAAACAGCCCAGGAGGCTGGGCCGCCGCCCCTTCCCGCCCCTTCTCTTCCTCCCCGCAGCGGCAGCGGATGCCATTTTGAAACCTCTGGGGCTGTGCCCCTGAGGCCAGGCCCCCAAGGACAGTCAACAGATGGGCCCAGGATGGAAGACACGCTGTCCCCTTGGCCACACGCTCAGCATGAAAAGCCCCACTTTTCGCAGCCTGGGGACCCCAGGGCAGCTCTGGGGCTGAGGGGCCACACCCCCCACATACATGGTCCAGCCCGCAACACTACCGCGAGGGCCTCCTTCCCCACTAGGTTTGAACTCCACCCCACCCCCAATCAGGCTGCCACTGGGCGCACCACACCTGCTCCCAGTGAGAGGCTGGACTGGGGCAACTACCAGGCCCCAGCCTCTGCACAAGTCCACTTCAGATGCCCACCCCCTAGCAGGCCCCCCACTACTCAGCCAGCTGGCCCACCACTCCCCCCTCATCAAGGTCCGATAGGCCCACCCACTCTCAGAAGCTATGTCCTAGGCCTTTGGGCCCAGAAAGGGTGCGGGAAGCCCAGCACCCGTCAGCGGCTCTCCTTGGCCCGCCCGCCTGCCGGGGCAGCAGTGTGTCGGCTGTCTCAACACTTGCACTTCCCCCACCCCGCAGGCAGCCACCATCTTTCCTGGCCTTGGAGCAGACGCAGCCCGAACTCCTCCACACTCTCTCCTAACCCCAGATCCCCGCCTCGCTGGCCCAGACAGGGCTTAAAAACTGGGAAACGGGTAGCCAGCAGAACTCCCTGGGCAGCTTGAGGCCTGGTCCCCTCCCCCAACATGACCAGTGGAGCCCTCAGGGGGTCTGGGGCCAGTCCTTTCAGTCCGGCCCACCTGGTGCAGGAGGCGGGTGGGGAAATCTGGAGAAGGCTAGTGTGGGAGAGAAATTCAGAGCAGGGGAGCAGAGGGTTTGAGGAGAGATGCATGCAAAGAGGGAGCTGGTAGGCCAGATGCAGGGAGCAGGGGTCTCTATGGGTTTGGGGGCTTTGGCTGGAAGGTGATCTCCTAAGCAGTCATTCCACTTGAGAGATGCAAACGAAAATTCCACCTGAGAAGTCCCTTGGGATCAAGGTGCACAGGTGGAGAATACAGGGTCCAGAGTAGGGATGGGGTACAGAATGGGAAGGAGGGAGGGAGTGGGGTCCTGGGAGGGGCCCTGGAGATACTCAGGCCCAATAGGAATAGGGGGAGAGTGAGGAAACAGGTGGTGCCTGGAGGTGGGCCGAGTGGGATGGTAGGGGGTTGGGTAAGGTCTAGGGAAGTATGGAAAGACAGGCAGGGGGCTCTGAGGTTGGACAGCGAAGAGGGTGGTCAAGCAGAGTTCTGGGCAGCGGGTGTTAGGGTGATGGCTGTATTTGGGGGTTTGGGCTCTGAGATGAGTTGAAGATGGGACCTATGGGCTACGGATCGGAAGTCTCGGCCAACCCAGAGTTTTGATCCATTTTTTTTTGTTGTTATGTCCTTGCCGGGCGGGTCTGGGGGGTTCAAGTCCAGGTGTGGGGGATCCAGGCCGAGTCTGGGAGTTCGAAGCACTAGTCCGCAGGTCAAAGTTGGGGATTTGGGCGGGGAATCAGGGGGTCCCAGCGCAGGGCGCGGCCTCACCCAAGAGCAGCAACTTCACCTCCCGCGCCGCCTTCTCGCCGTCTTCCCGCAGGTTCTTGTCGATCATCTTGGAGCGCTCGGCCGCCGCCTTGTCCTCGGCGCTCACGGTGCAGCCCATCCCGCCGTCCGCCGGCCCGGCCGCTGCCTGGCCCCCACAAGGCCCCGGCCCGGCTCGGCCCCGCCCGACCCCACTCCGCTCACGCCGCCGGCCCTCAACGGGTAGCTCCCGAGTCGGCAGTTCCGAGCGTCTGCGGGCGGTGCCTTCTAGGCCGCCGCGCACCGACGGCAGGGCGGGCCGGGGGTGGGGCCGGAGCGAGTCAGGCCCGGGACTGGGCCGGAGGCGGGGCCGTAGGAGATCTGGGACCGCTGATTGGCTCGAGGGCGGAACGAAGGCGAAGTTAGGCTCAGCCCAAGCTCGGCCCGGGCTGGAGGCGGGGCCACGCGGAGGGCGAGCTGCAGGGGTTGAGCCTAACTCTGAAGGACCGGGTGGAGGGCGGGCTGCAGGCGGGGCCGGGCTCCGATTGGGTGCGGAGCGCCTGGAGCCCCGTTGCTCGACGGCGGGGGCGGGCACATCTCGTAGCCTGAGGACCGGGATCCGGTGCAGCTCAGGGGCCGGGCAGGAACCAGTGCTCTGAGTTGCGCGAGCGGAGCAGAGAAGGCGTGTCTTAAAGTTAGTGAACCCAATAAACTTGTCTCGGGATCCACAGAGCCCTGGAGGCTCTCCGGACTGCTTCTTTCTTCGTCTTAAAGCGGTTTTGACCCCCTTCTCTCTCTCTCTTTTGAAGTTAAAAAAGAAAAAAATTCTATTGCCACCTCAATGCCTTTGCCTCGGCTGTCTCCCTCAGTTGGGGGTTCAGTTCAGTCGCTCAGTCGTGTCCCACTCTGTGCGACCCCATGAATCGCAGCACGCCAGGCCTCCCTGTCCATCACCAACTCCCGGAGTTCACTCAGACTCACGTCCATGGAGTCAGTGATGCCATCCAGCCATCCTATCCTCTGTCGTCCCCTTCTCCTCCTGCCCCCAATCCCTCCCAGCATCAGCGTCTTTTCCAGTTGGAGGTACCTTCTCTAATCATCCAAGAGTTATCTTTCTCTGGTCTTCTAGGAGGGAGCCATTCAGTAGGGAGCCATTCAGGGCTCCAACCTGGGACCCAGCAACCATGATCAAAAAAGAGAAAGAGAAAAAGGTGCCGCCAGCCTTCTGGAAACATAAGTGGCCATGATCTTATGGCCTGTCATCACTGGACAGTGGCTGCAACCCCACGGCCGGCAAAGATGGGGGGGCCAGCATTTCTAGCGGGCATTTCCAGCATTTCAGTCTTTCTGATTCTCTTCTCCATAAGAAGCCCACAGCCCTGACCTCTATTGGACAGTTAAGAAGTCTGCCAAGGGTTACCCAGGAAGGTGTCCTGTGTGCCTTGAGGTGGGGAGGGCCCAGTCCAAAGACAAGGAAAGTCCACGAAGCCAGAAGCAAGCTGGCCAGCAATGCTTGGCCACCCACAGTTCCCTGTTCAGCACAGACTCCCTCCTTACCACCTTGACACATATCTTGTTTCCGCTCCCAGTTCTCAAGCTGTCTGCTCTCCCTGGAATGTCTGTGTGTCCCTATTTGAATGGCTCCCCTGTTGAGGAGGCATTGGCCTGTAAATCCTCAAATGGTTCCCCCAGGACTCTCTCCTGCCTGGAATCAAAGCTCAGGCAGGCCCTGCTACAAGCACACAGCGAACCTGTTGAAAACACACAATACCCATCCAGGGACACAGATAGAAAATTCTGAGATATGCTCTATACATCCATACACAGCCTCAACCTCCAAAATGCTTCAAATCCACAGAACACATTGTAAACATGGTTGCACACAGTCGAGAACACAGCCTGTCCACAAAGGCTACAAACCCAGCTCCAAGGCGGGCCTCTTCCCCCCACAGCCCCGCCCCTCACTTGAGAGCTGATCCTCCCTCCTCAGGCCTCCCCAGCCTGCTCCTAGCAACAGCCAACAGCTCCTGCAGTTGCCAGGCAACAGGAGAACCTGTCAACCCCTAGGAGGCCAGGCTCACCAGAGGTGGGCAGACACAGACCCCAATCAATGGAGGCCAGGCAGGACAGGGCCACTGGGAGGCATGGCCCCCTAGCCCCAAGCCAGTTCCTGTGGTATCTGTACCAGTTAGTCCCTCCTTTCAAGTGCTCTTCCTAGAGTCCAGCGACCCCTGCATCCAGTGCCCCTGGCTGCTCCCTCCCTGTCTCCATGGGGGCCCCAGGGCTACTGGAAAGAAGCCTCCCTTTGCTCCTCCCGTCACATACCACTCCTAGGGCTCAAAACCCCCCAGGACCATCTCCAGCCCAGCTTCTCCCTGAATCACCAGCCCCATGTTTTCCACTGCTCTGAAGCCCAGTCATTTCGAGGACCCCCAATAATCCCTACTCCTGGGCTTTCCACCATGTGGCCTTGTGACCAGACAGAGCCGTGATCCTTCCTCTGCATCCCTACATCCTGTCAGTTTCTTCCCTTCCTTACCTCCTTAATTCCCACTCAAGTATGGCCCCATTGTCCCTAATTCTAGGCCTCCAGCCTTCTCCCTGGCTCTCCAGTTTCCTCTACAGCTTCTACATGGCAGTCAAGGGAATCCTGCTCAAAGAAGCCACATCACTGTCTTGTACACAAACCTTCTGTGGCTCCCCAGTACCCTGAGGATAAAGCCCACGCACATGGCTTTGGACCATGCAGGGGCACAAGTGCAACAGTGGTGGCTGACAGCAAGGACTCTCCAAGAAGCAGTCTGCAAAACGGCTGGCTGCGTATTACTTTGGATAAGTACCAGAAACTACTTGGGTCTCAAGTCTCTTTATCATTAGAGTGGACCTAACAGTCATAGCTACCCATTGTACTGGCAGAGATCAGGGCTAAGGGAGGAAATGCAGGTAAATGTTCAGAATGTGCACGGTACAGGTACATGGAACACCCTCAGTATGGGTGACTTGCTATAATAGTAATTTCTGCCAGGCCCTGTAGGGGCTGTCCCCCACCAAGGCCCACATCATCTCCCTCCATCTGTGACACCCTAGCACTCCAGCCATCTGACTTGCCTTGCTCTCCCCACCCTCTTGCATGTCCTCCTTTATCCCGTCCTCCATTTCCCTCCTCCCTATCTTTCATTCCCTGGCTATAAACTGGGCATCTCTGACTCCTATTGTCCTGGGGCTTCCCCTTCCCCAACAGATCCTACCATGCCTGGTGGTGAGTCTTCCCGCCCCCTGCCGCCCCCATCACTCAGATCTCTGATTCCAGACCCCTTACAGCTTAATCCTTGGGGCTGGTAGGTAAATCTTTGTTAAATGAAATGAATGAATCACATAAACTTTAATTCACCCTTTCCAGGGGCTCCCCGACCCGACCCTGGAGTGGGGAGAAGTGTTAACAATTAATCCTACTGTTGTTATTTAAAAAAAAAAAAAAAAGCCATAGCTGTTTGTAGAGAAAGAGGAGAAATTTACGGTACCTGGGAAAGTTGGGAAGCCTTCTTGGTGGAGGTGGTGTGGGCAGTGTTAGAGGGAGATTATTGAAGGAAGAGGGAACAAGGACTGCGAAGGTTGAGTTCAGGAAGAGGTAGGGAGAAAATTGAGGGTCAGAGCTAGAGAAACATCTGGCTTTGCAGCTGAGGTCACTGAGACCCAGAAGGGGTCAGGACCCATCCATGGTCATCCAGTGAGGGACATACAGGCATGCTGCTTCCTTCACACCTGGGAACCCAGGAGTTCTTTAATCCTTTTCTTGAGACACTGTTCTGGGGACAGAGGATGGTTGCCCAGCCAGGGCCTCCTAGGCACCAGGGGAGCCATGACTTGTCTCTCTGCACTGCACGTTGCTCCAGCACCCCCTGAACTAGACTGTAAGGGACAGTGAAATGACATTCAGCAGAGATGAGGATAGCGCCCCAGCTGGAATGAAGGGCCAGCTACTGGCTCCCTTGGAGAGCTAGGACAGCCCTGGGGCCCGCCACAGGCCACAGAGCAGCTTCTGTCCTGAGTTCCTATCATGTACCAGGCTGAACAGGGTGAGGAATGGAGACCCCCTTAGTGGGCCGTGACACACCAGCCCATGGGCTCCACGAAGGGGAAGCTGCGAGCACTTCCCCAAAGGCAGTTTTGTGGTAGGCGTGTCTGCCCCCAGCCCAGAGTCCAGGAATAGGCAGAACCCCACAGGGATGCCGAGTCCAAGATTCTGGCCACCCCACCTCCAAGGCTCACAGATGGCAGAGAGTTGCCAGCAAGACTCGGTACCATTAAATCGCAGCTTTACAGATAAAGAGTCTCAGTGGCCCGGGCTGGTTCCCTCCCTGCAACCCTTAGCCAGGCTCCACCTCCTGGTACAACCCCGGCACTTCCTCTTTCCTGCTTCTGAGCCCAGCAGCACTTCTGAGATTGGAGTCAGCTGCCTCATCCTCTCTGCCCCTTTCTTCCAAACCTTCATTCCCAGGCTTCTCTTCCCTCCCCCCAGAGAAACAATCCCAAGCCTGGCAGGCCTTGGGGTCCAGGGTCCTCCTCCTTCAACTGGCTTTGGCGCCTGGAGAACTCAGGCCCCCAGCATTCCATGCCAAAAAGTTGCTTAATAGGCCAGGGGATTCCACCTGATCCAGGGGCAGGAGGCTCTCAGAGGAGAAGTCATTTGTTCAACGACTGGACTGTGTGCTGAGAACCTGAGGGTGAGGGAGGCAGCTGGAAGCCTGCCCTTCAGGAGCACATGCCAAACACATTAACAGGGAAATGAACTCCAGGGTTTCGGAGGAACTCAGCAGGGGACACAAGAGAGAGCCACTGGGAAGTGTCTGCATGAGGAACAGTGCCTTGTTCCCAAGGAGGGGAACTCTGAATGATGAGAAGGGACCAAGCATGTGACAAGCTAAAAGAGGGTGATAGGCAGAAGCGACAGCGAAGACATTGGGGCAGGGCGGGAAGGGCCTGGGTGTTCCTGGAACCAAAAGGCCAGCCTGGCCAGAGCAAGAGGGTCTGCGGTGTGAGAGAAGGCAGCCACGAGGCATCAGTGAGGTGAAGAGCAAGCAGGGAGTTCCCAAGTGCCTAAGACGTGCAGGACTGTATATGAGCCTGCAGCAGATCCCAGCATCTCCAAGCCAGTGACTCATGTCTGGCCCTGAAAATCCGACTTATCTTGGCACTCACAGGGTGCTGCTGATATGAATTGGGGAGAACTGTCCGGGGATCCAGGGAGCCCTCAAGGCTCTGGGTCCAGGACTGAGTTAAGATCCCCTCCATATCCTTGAAGAGCTCTTGCCCAATTTGCCGGTGTCTGCCACCTACGCAGCCTCTAAAGGTCACCTCCCCTGGGCGACCCAGGATCCTTAAGAGGGCCTGGGAAATGTTAATCCGCCTTATCCCCAGCAGTCACTCCTCTGCTCACCTTGTTGCCTTGCCTTCCCTGTCAGTGCCGTCCAAAGGCTGGGGCTGGAAGCTTCTCCTGTGGCTCGTTAGGGCCTTCATTAGCACCGCTTCCTGGAATTTAATTTAATAAAGGATCAAAAACAGCTCCAATGAAGGTGATGCAACAGCACGCAGCCAGTGAGGTGCCTCCAAGGCCGAGCCACCAAGGCTCAGGAGCTTCTTGTAGATGGTGACCAGCAGTAGAGCGGAAAGAGGAACGGGACCTGTTCTGGGAGAGATGCTGGTCACTGGGCCCTGAGAGCATGGGATGCTGCTCTGCAGAACTGCAGGGAGCAAATGCTGCCCCTGAAGCCAACTAGACAAAGTTAGAGCAGTAAGCCTGGTTGGGGATGGCTACAGGCTGTTGGAGAAAATTTTCTGAGATGCTCTGGGCCAGCATAGGGCCAGCTGTGGGCTAGTGCCAGCAGAGAGTAAGGCCAGGTCAGGTTATCAGGGCCACAGGGCAGGAAGACATTCAAATTTCAGTCCAAATGTGATGAAAACAATTGGAGGTTTTTAGGGAATTGCCTGGTTGTCCAGTGGTTAGGACATAGTACTTTCACTGCTGGGGCCCAAGTTCAATTCCTGGTCAGGGAACTAAGATCCCACGAGCAGTGCAAGCCTAAAACACACACACAAAAACCAAAAGCAACTGGAGGATTTTTGAGAATGGGTGACATGATCTGCTATTTTAAATTCCCCTGTGGAGGGCTTCCCTGGTGGCTCAGTGGTAAAGAATCTGTCTGCCAATGCAGGGGACACAGTTTTGATCCTCGGTCCAGGAAGATCCCACATACTGCGGGACAACTAAGCCCATGAGCCACGACTGCTGAGTCTGTGCTCTACAACAAGAGAAGCCACCTTACCCAGAAGCTGGCAAACTGCAACTAGAGAAAGCCATGCAGCAACGAAGACCCAGCACAGACAAAAACAAAAAAATTTATTGTTAAAAATGAAAGTTCTTTCTGGCTGCTGTAGACAAGAGAGAAAGTAGGAAAGAAGGCATGGGGTGGCTACCATGTGGTACAGGAGATGAGGGTGATGGAGTGAAACCTATGGAGACAAAGTTTTCCCACATCCTCTAGGAGAGGGTAGCTGGGGACGTGGTGGTGGGGGGTGGGGAGGCAGAGCACATATAACCGGGCTGAGCTAGTTTCCTCCAGCAGGTTTGGGCTGACTAGTCCTCTTTTAGTCCTCTCCACAGGCTTGGCCTCTTCTCCAAACACATTGCTCCAACATTTAAAGAAAATCTGCTGAAAGGGTTCCCCAGCCGCCTCTAGCTGCTTCCCCAGCTCTGAGCACCTTTTTACTCCACTATTGGAAAGCCCTTCTTGTCCTGCCCTCAGGTCTTGGGCAGCACCAAGCCTCCCAGGAGCTCCAGGATTGTATTTCACAAGGGAAAAGGCTGGAGGCTTAGGTGTCGGGGCCAAGAGCTACTAAGGGTGCAGCCTTGCAGACCAGAGCCGTCCCTCTGCTCTGGCCTCCTGACGCTCTGCTCTGTTCCCCAGCCTGACCCCGCAACACTGCCTGCCTTCGGCCCACCACGGCTTCCTCGCACACTTCCCTCTCCCTCTTATTGACAACGTTCCCCAAGTTTCGGAACCCAAACCCCACTGAGTCTCCGCGAACCCCTACCTCCCAGCCCCCGCCCCCCCCGACATTCCCCGCCTCCGGTGCCAGCTGAAGACGGAAGCGGCCCCAGAGCGCCCCGCCCCGCCCCTTCCGGGGCTTCTCGAGGCGGGAGTGCTGGGTTTGGGCGGTGCCAGAGACCGAGCACGGCTTCGCGGGACAGCGGCGCCCTCTAGCGGGTCTCTAGCGCAACGCGGGAGCCGAGGCTGGCCTAGGGCCCCTACCTCCCAGCGGTCTTCTAGTCTGACTGCCGCTCGCGCCAGCATCAGTCTTGCCTTCCAATTTCGTTCTGCCTCCAGCCCCGAACCCCTGCCTCCGTCGATCTGCCCACTCGGTGGCCAGCAAGGCTCTCCCTCCGTAGGGCAGCAGCCGTTCGGCGTCCTCTTGCTCAGAGCTGTCCGTGGAGCCGCTCTGACCCCAGCCCTCCCTGCCTGCCTCCAGCCTTAGCAGCCCAGCCACAGAATGTGCCACGACACGTGTGCCTTGCTTCTTCTGGTCCCGGCTTCTTCATCCCCTGCGTTCCAGAATGCTCTCTAACCTCCATCCCCCAAATTCAGAGCAAAGATTAGACGCTGATTTTGGTTGATTATCCTGGTGGGCATGTCCCTGCTTCCCGCAGCTAGGGTGGCTCAGTGCCCATACCGTAAACTAAGCGGGGGGCCTCATGCGGGTGCGATTTGGGGGCTCCGGGTGCCTTGATGAGCTTAACCCCAGGAGAGATGTGGACAGGATAAGGAGACGAACTGGGTGATGCTTGGTGGGGCTCTCAGAACTCACGGTTAAGGGTGAGTCTGGGACTCCAGCCCCTTCCTCTGGGCCAGGAACCCCTCCAAGGTCAGACAGCTCATGGGGGAATGGACCAAGGCCTGGTTCCCTAAGGACCTGGCCAAGTGTGGCACTTGCCCAAGATGCCCAGTGTTGAATGGATGAAGCCCCCACCCCTCCCTTGGCCGGCCCGAAGCCTTCTTGCTTACGCCCTTCCCATGCGCCAGCCAGGATTTTTTCTTGAACAGCCTTGGAGCCTCAGGGCTACCCGCACAGCTGCAGCTGAGCGTCCCCACCACCAGGTTCTGTAATGTATGGGCTGAGTCACTGCACAGCCCAGACTCTGGCCGTTGACCGCCAGGGGGCAGCAGAGGCCGCTTTGTACGGACATGCTGGGTCGAGAGTGGATGGGTGTTGGGGGTTAAACTTAGCTCAGTCCCAGGTCCGGCTCCGCGTGGCAGGGCAGGTTTGCAGCCTAGTATGGTTTTGAAAGCAGTTCTGTTCTTTCCGATATTTCCCAGGGCTACGTTTTCTTTATAAGTAGCATGCAGTCTATTATTACTCTTCCACGATTTTTTTTTAAAAAAGGCAACCCATTCCAGTGTTCTTGCCTGGAGAATCCCAAGGACAGGGGAGCCTGGCGGGCTGCAGGCCATGGGGTCGCAAAGAGTCAGACGCGACTGAGCAGCAGCAACGACGTTTGAAAGTTAGTCGGTTGCTGGATGACTTTAGAGGAAGTCAAGACTGAGACCTGAGTGGGTCTTCTGGGTCCCTCCACATGCTCCTTGTGGGGGCTTCCCAGGTGGCCCGGTGGTAGAGAATCCATCTGCCAGCGCAGGAGATGCAAGAGACACGGGTTTCATACACAGGTCGGGAGTAGGATCCCCTGAAGTAGGAACTGACAAACCTGCTCCAGTATTCTTGTCTGGAAAGCTCCGTAGACAGAGGAGCCTGGTGGGCTACAAGAGCCTGGTGGTCGCAAAAGTCAGACACAGCGGAGCGACTAAGCCCACGTATTTGTGCCTCGAGGTCCCTGGCTCCATCCTGGACCCAGGATGCTCCTTGTTAGCAGCGCTTGGCTTGGCCACACTGTGTGCCCCCTGATGCCACTGTCTGATCGACCTCCACGTGCTGTCTTCCAGGGCTCTGGCCCAGAAGCCCTTCTGTTGCCTCCAGCCCACCACCCTGCCAGCTTCTTCCCATCTCATACCCTCAATGACTGCTGCCTCTTCCCAGTCTTCCTTAAACGTCTCTGTCAGCCCTACTCCTCTAAGTTCACACAGATTGTCTACGATTATTTCCAGGTCCTACCTCTCCTTCCTCTATGCTTTCCAGACAGGCTTGCCTTTCCCTCCACCAAAAAATCCCTGGTCAAGGGTCCCTAGTGACCTGCACGTTGCTGGACCTACTGGTCTGTGCTCCACCCTCACCTCCACGAGCAGCTGATGCTTGCCTGTCTCTCGGGACCCTGCACTCCCCTGGGTTTCCTCCAATCTCCTGGCGGCTCCCACCAGCTTCTTTGCAGGTTTCACCTCCTCCCTCCTACCTCCCAACAGAGAAATGTTCCAGGGCTCAGTCCCTACCGCTCCCCTCCTCCTTCCAAACCCAAACTGTCCCCATCACATCCAGAACTCTGGCTTCAAGCACCTGGCTTCTCTTTGCCTTCCAGAGCCAAGGCTCCAGTACTCGCCACTCTACTGAACCTGAGTCACACACCTTAGCATAAAAATGGCATTTCCACTGTGATGTCCAGTCAGTGTTTTAAACTTTTCATGGGCAAAACTGATCTCCCTCCCAAGACTCCTGTTCTTCTAGCCTCCCTCAGCACATACAGTAGAAGCTTGGAGTCGCCCTGGACTCGTCTCTGCCCTTCCCCTCATACACACGTGCCCAAGCCATCAGGAAACCCTGCCGCCTCTACGT
Organism: Oreotragus oreotragus; assembly: GCA_006410675.1. NCBI lineage: Eukaryota > Metazoa > Chordata > Mammalia > Artiodactyla > Bovidae > Oreotragus > Oreotragus oreotragus. The sequence continues at coordinate 65,835 of SJYX01012932.1, forward strand.
TCAGGACATGCCCAGCCTCTCACCCTAACTGTGCCCCTACCTGGGCTGAGACACCTGCCATGCGTGTCTGGAGCACCTGTAACAGCCTTGTGTCACTCACCCTTTTGGCTCCCTGTCCCTCACCCCAGAGTCTAGTCTCAGTGCAGCAGCCAGGAAAATCCATTTAAAACTTAGAGCTGCTACTGAGAGCTGCCCTCTCCTCTGTTCAGGACCTGGCCTTGGTTTTCACCTTTTCTAGAGAAAAATCCGAAGGTGGCTGACAAGGTCCCACAACATCCCTTCCATAGCTGCCACTCGTCTCTTCTGTCCCCCTTCACCTCACTCAGCGTTAGTCTCCGTGGCTTCCTGGCTGCCTCTCTCCCATGGCAGGGACATTCTGCCTCAGGGCTTTGCACTGGCTGATCCTCCTAGCTGGAATGTTCCCTGCAGACATCTGCATGGTTTCCTCCCTCTCCAAGCTCTGATCAAAGGTGCCTTTCTCAGTGAGGCCCACCTGACCCATCTCCTTTATTTTGGCCGCACTGCATAATATGCATGATCTTGGTTCCCCAACCAGGGATTGAAACTGTGTCCCCTGCGTTGGGAGTGTGGAATCTTAACCACTGGACTCCCAGGGAAGTTCCCCAACCCTTGTTCTTCATTGCCCTTACCACGCCATCTTTACTCCCTGTACTACTGATCATCTGTTAACAAATGATATAACTTAACTGATTATGTTTCATGTTTCTGGTCTGAATCTAATCCCCCACCTAGAATATAAGTTCCAGGAAGGCAGGGGTCTTCACTTCATTCATTGCTGTATGCACAGGTGCTGGAAGAGTGCCTGGCACACAGGAAGTCTCAATGCTTGTCGAATGAGTGCACCGTGGATCCTTTTTCAGTTGTTAGGCACGTCTGTGCGCATGCACAGGCAAGAAGGGTGCAGGCAGAGGTAGCTGCTGGTCAGGGAGACCAAGCCCCATGCTTTGGCCCTTTTTCCTGGTCTAAATCATCTTGTTTGCCTGCTGCAAGCAGCCATAAGGAAAGCGGTGGAAAGAAATGCAGACGACCTTTGTGCTGCTCTAATTTTTTCTGGCTGTGCTTCACGGCTTGCGGAATCTTAGCTCCCTGACCAAGGACCACGAATTGAACCCGGGTCCTCGGCAGTGAGAGCACGGAGCCCGAACCACTGGGCCGCCAGGGAATTCCTGCTAATCTGTTAACATTTCAGATTTTAAAAAAAATTTTTTTAGAGCAATTCTAAAAAGCAAGACAGAAGAAAAATGTCCTGAGAAATTCTTCCAAACATATAAAAGTGCTTAGTGATCACCCAGGGCCAGCAGACCCATCCTCACAGAGGCTGAATGGCTTAGAACTTGACAGCCAGGGCTACAGAGGTCCTCATTTGCAAACCATCTTATGGGCACCCGACTTTTGGGCATAGTGTAGCGGCCGTATTGCCTGCCCCCTTTCCCCTGGAGCCACTGCCCACCCATCAGTCTGGAGGAGACCTTGCTCAGCGGCCAGAGATGGCCTCCAATGAGCCAGAGTCCTTGGACCACGCCATATGTGTATATGTGGGTGGGTGTGTAAGGGTGGTGGGTGGGAGGCCTGGGTGGAGCTAATGATCTGAGAGGCCTGGAGCCAGACCTGGGGGTCTTAAGGGATTCCAGGTGGTCCTGTGGCTGCTCTGGCCTGCAACCTTCTTTGGATGGAAGGAGTCTGAGACAAGCCTCCCACGGTCTGTCAGCAGGATGGACCGGCCTTTACTGCCCCCTACTCCCCAGGAGCCCTGGGTCTCGGGCAGGGCCACGGCCCCAGCAGATGAGGAAGAAGCCAGACATTCCCATGCAGAGGGTAGCCCTGCTCACCGGGGGCACTCTGGGCTGCGGCCACCTCTAGGCCAGTGTCCAGCTCTTTCCTGGGGCCACGGGGTTCCTGGGTAAGTCCCCAGGCTGGAGTCAGGCGCCCGGGACTGATGAGAACCAGACTCAGGAAGCCCCCCTCTGATCAGCTGGCACTGCTGTGGGCTACCAGCTACCAACTTGAGGAAGTTCTTTCTTCAGGGGTTTCTCAGGCTGGCAGCTGCCTTGCCAGTTCAAACTGGATTTTTCCTGCTGCCCCTTTCCCCGGCCACCTAGCTGGGGACGGGGTCTTTCCTAATGAGGGTTTGATGCCAAGGCCTGGGCAGCTCCATCCTGCTGGGTCCCAGCTGATTCAGGCCTGCCCCGGGCAATGGGCAGCTTCCCAGCCGGCCCCCTGTTCCAGGCTGGGGCACCTGGGGCCACTCTGCATCCCTGGAACTCTTGCCCTGCCTTGGACTCCCCCTCTCAGAATTCAGGCCCCACATACAGGCACTTGCTAACCCACCTTTATTTGCAGCAGGTTTTACTAGTAATAAAAGATCCAGACAGGGCTCAGGATCCCAGGACTTTTGTCCCCAAACGCAAGCCATTGACAGAGGGTTGACATGGCAGCCAGGGAGGGTAGGGGGCCCTTCTGAGGGGCTTCTGCAGGGCTCTGCTGCCCCCAGCTCAGACCCTCCCTGAAGCTGCTGAGGATGCGCCTCACGTTGCCTCCTTCCGGAGGCCTCTCTCTGTCCCATTTCCTGGGGCCTCATTAATTCCTCCCCACCTCACCCCGTGAGAAAGCAGGTCTGTGCTAAGCCTGGCCCAGGCCCAGCACTGGGTCTCAGCATACTGCTGCTTGGTTTGGGAGGCAGGGGACGGGGTTGGGTAGGGGACTCACCCTGTCCCACACTCATCCCAGGGAAACAGGCAGGGTGGGCTTCCATCAGCATCCATGTCCCGGCTCCCACCCCACCTTCCAGGAACCCAGGCACCCTGGAGATCAAGAATATAAAGCACAGCTGGTCTTATGTATAATATTTATAAAAGGGGGCTGCCAGCTTCTCCACCCCCGCCCCAGACTGGTCCCTGGGTCTTTGGCTCCCAGGGGCAGAGACACTCTGGGCCCCAGCCTCTTTCTTCTCCCAGCAGTGGAATGTGAACTGTGGCCTGGGTTTGGGGTGGGGGGGAGTCCCAGCCTCCCCAGGACTGGCAAAGGGCCAGAGAAGAGGTCCCTTGGGGGTACCCACGCCCACCTCAATTGAAAACCAAGTTCTGGCCTCAGGGATAGGGTGAGGCCGGCGCGGGGGTGGCAGGGGCCAGGGGGATGTCTGCTCCTGGTGGGGGGGATGGGCAAAGAGAACTAGATTATCCAAGGGCCTGAGCCCCAGTGCCTGAAAGGGGCCTCAGGGACAGAAGGAGGAAAGGCAAGCGGGCTGAGGGAGATGAGGCCCCAGGGTGCAGACCATGACCCGGCAGCAGGGTGGGGGGTGACTGCAGGCTGATTCAGCTCTGCACTCCCTCTACAGGCTGTGGGACCTGAGGGGGCAGCCGCTGGGCTTAAGTCTATGCACCTGTCCAGAGAGGATAAGGGGCTTGGGTGGGATCTGAGGCAACAGGAAGGGAGCAGGGGTCCAGCCCCACCCTGCTCCCAGCTCAGGAAGCCCCTGCAACCCAGGAGCTCAGTGGGGTAGTGGCCCGAGGGCCTTGGTCCTGGCGCTAACAAACTGGGCAGGGCCAGATGCCAGTGCTCAGCACGCCTTTCTCCTCACCCCCCACCAACTGGCCACTAGATGGGAGCAGGGACTGAGGAGTCTGGGCAGGAGGACAAGGACGAGGAGACAGAAGGAGATGCGGGGGTCATCCTAGTGGCTTCCTCCATGACGACTGGTGCCCGAGACCCAGTCCATGATGATGAAGCTCAGGCTCATGATCATCAGCAAGATGCCAAGTGCAGCAAAACAAAGGGCCTGTGGGGTCAGAAGCCAGGGTCAGGCCTGAGGTCAGGGCAGACCCCGCAGCCTCACACCAGCCCACCGACCTCCAGGCCCTTCGCACCAGGATTTTGGGGGTAGACCTTGCAGGTTCCTTCTCGGCAGGTATGATGCGAAAGTAGAAGATGGCCGGGAAGATGAAGATGAGGCACGGGGCAGATGTGGCACCTGCAAAGACATGGCCTGTCGGCTCCTCACAGAGGATGAGAGAGCTGGATGGCGCCACTGACGCAGTGGACACGGCCTTGAGCAAACTCCGGGAGACAATGAAGGACGGGGAAGCCTGGCGTGCTGCAGTCCATGGGTCCGCAAAGAGTCGGACGCGACTGTTGGTTCACTTCCACCTACTGGCTAAAGTTCAGGGTGGGACGCTTTAATGAGATCAAACATCCCTTGATGAGGGAGTCTCATCTTGAAACTCCACTTGGGAACTCTGCCCGATTCTGGAAAGTCCGTCAGCCCCTCCCCTTTTTCTCCATCCACCAGGATAGAAGGCTAGGGCTTTGGGTATCTGAAGAATCTGTCAGTGAAAGATAGCAAAAAGACAGGCCAAGAGATAGAGACAAAGCTTTGAGGATATCAGGCTGCTGGATACAGCTATTCCTGAAGGCATTTCAATCAGCTGAGCCCATGCATTACTTTATGCTTAATTCATTTTGAGTCGGATTTCAGACATATAGAACCAAGAGTCTTGTCTATGATATAAATGCTACCCAGTCCCCAGGTCAGTGTGTTGGTCCTTGCAGAGTTGAAGAGGCAGTCTCCTGAGTTGAGTCACCCCAAAGATGTCAGAATTGTTTGATCTTCCCGCTCAGAGCTCCAACTGGGACAGTTGGATAGAAGCCCAAATCTATAGTTCCATGATCCTGGGGCTGAATCAAGGCTCTCCGCTTAATAGCTATATGGCTCTCCTTTAATCATTGTACACTTCCTCATATGTGGGGTGGGGAAAAGGCCTGATGAGATCTTTTGTGGAGGCCCCTTGACCCCTGGGCTCCACCCTATCCCCCAACACCACCAGCAAGGGTAACTGACCCGGTGGTTCTGAGCCCTCAAAATGGATTAAAACACCCTTAAGAACAAATCTCAGATGGTAGGCCAAGCTGTGCACGTGGCAGGCAGCCATCTCTTAAATGTAGGGTATGAGCTCAGGAATCTGCCAGGTTTACAGAGAGGAAGTTTTCTGGGGCAGCACTCTGCCTCCATTCACAGGAGGGCCAGACCCCTTACCGATGACCCCAAAGATGCCCAGTATATTGGGGGCAAAGATGACCAGCAGGTTGATACAGGTAAGCAGGCCAACGGCAATGAGCACGTGCCGCAGCCAGCTGAACTCGCGGTCAGGAAACAGCATCTGCTGGAGGGCACGGCGTACCTGGGAAGCGGGGCGGGGAGAGTCATCAATCTGTCAGCCCCCTCGGTCCACCCCCACCACCGGCCGTGGGCCTGGCCACGTGCACGTTGGCTCACCGGAAACAGAACGATGGGCACTGTGAGTGTGACTGCTGTCAGCACAGCCACGCGCACGCACAGGATCAGCACATCAAACGGGTCCACCTTGCTGTAGGTGTGCAGCAGCTCCGACTCTACCCCGTCTGCGGCAGGCAGGGAGGGTGGTCAGCAGGAGGTCCGGGGAGGGGGCCGGGCTCTGAGCCTGGGTTGACCCTGACACTGTGGGGAGTGGCAACCGACTCACCTCCACAGCCGCAGGGCACAGACAGGCATCACAGACCTAATGAGCGCCTATAGTACGCAGGGTGCCGTGGCCGCTGGCCAGCCCCTTGCCCCCCAGCCTGGCCTCTGCCTCTGCCCCCCACGGTCCAGCCATACCGTAGAAGGTGAGGTAGCCGAAGAGGGCAGCCAGGAAGTACATGACGTACATGACGGAGATGGAGAGGTTGGAGATCCGCTGCATTTTCCTCTTGGAGGGGCTATGGAGCAGCAGGGACGGGACTGGTGCCAAGCTGAGCAACACTGGGAAACCCCCGGGTGTCCTGGGGGCTCTCTCTACAACACACCCTCACCATCTGGTAGCTCAGGGAGCCCCCTTCTCACCCCCGGTCGCCCCTCTGACAGCCACAGAGACCTTGGATAAAATGACTTGGGTCCTGACATTCCTCCCCGCTTAGGACCACCTCCATCCACTCCAGGGAGAAGCAGCACCTCCCCGTCTCCCATACATGGATACCTACTCCTTGAGCTCCGTGTAGATGGGCAGCACCTCAGGGTGGCAGACAAAGGCAAAAGCCATGATGGGGATGGTGTATGCCGTCTGAGGAAACGGATTCTGTGTCAGGACAGGACGCCCCCCTCACCGGTCCCACATTTTCCCCAGGCCCGCTGCCCCTCCCCTGGCCTGCTGCAACCTGAGTGTTGAGCGTGAAGTAACTCGGGGTGCAGAACGCCCCGGCCTCGGTCTTGGCCTGCAGCCCTGCCTCGTCTTTGTCGATCTCCAAGAGGCTGACGTTGCCTGTCGTGTTGGCCACATTGGGGGACAGCGGGCAGGGCACGTGGAACTTTTTGTAGATGACCTAGGTGGGTGATGGAGGCGGGGTGGGGAGAGGATGAGGGCATCAGGGCCAGGCAGGGGTCCTGGGAAGTCACTGGGAAGCCACGTGCAGATCAGGACACGCGGAGCTGCCCTCCTGACCCAGGCTGCCCAGAAAGACCCGCCCCCTCCCTGAGCCCGGGTGGAGGGTGACTCACTGCAATTAGGAAGAACACCATGCAGCTGAGGGAGAAGCCGCTGGAGTAGCCCAGGTAGCCTGCGCGGTGGGGGAGGGGCATGTGAGGGGAGGGGCCCTCCCAGGCTGGCCCCAGGCCCCAGGCCCCAGGCCCTGGCGCCGCCACACTCACCGAGCTGCCGCATCAGGGCTAGCGGCAGAATGACGAGGACGGAGACCAGGATCACCAGGTAGTTCCCGTTCGTGTACCAGTCCCTGCAGGGGCGGATGTGGGGGGCCGAGGTTACAGTGGCAGAGCTGCCTCGCCCTCGGCCGGGGTCACCCGTGGTACCACTGCGTGACGCCACGCGGCGACCTCTGAAGAAGACTCGTCCCCACCTCCGAGTCTCCCTTTCCCCATCTGCAAAATGGGCCCACTCCCAGCCTTCTCCGGGCAGGGTGAGGACTGGCACACGCAGCTCCCACTTGGCAACCATCACGATTACAGCCACTGTGGCTGTTTTTCCCAGGATGCACAGATCTGGGTCCAGCCTGCCCAGGAAGTAGCCCTAAGCGGGTGGGATGAAAAAACCTGGGTCTGGGGAGGTGGTGAGGCATTTTCCATGGGGGTCTCAGGGACTTGCCAACCACCTGAGCTCCCTGTGGTGCCCCCAGGACCTTCATCCTACATCATCCGGCCCATGCCCTCAATAGACAGTTGGCACAGGGATGAGGAAAGAGATCCTCCTTCCAGGGCAAGTCCAAAGGCCAATTCTGCAGGAGAGGCCCCCAGGGCCTGGGCACTGAATCCTGGCTGTTTGTTTCCACCTGGAGCTGCTCACAGCCACACGGCCCCTCTGCCTGCTGGGGCTGTGTTTCCAAGGACAGGGCCTGGCTTTCTTTTCTGTTCTTACCCACAAAACATGGCTATGCCATCAGTACTGGCTAAACTGATGACAGGCAACTGGGACATTGTGGGCTTAATTTCTTGGTTGGGGCGAGGTGGGGGGAAGCTAACGCCCAAGCCATGGTCAGGAATAGCAGGAGCTTAGAGCTAAGCCCGAGGTTCTCAGGTCCTCCGTGCTCAGGGCTGGGTCCAGGGCTAGCCGGGGCCAGCTTGCTCAGCCTCACCCCGCCTCCCAGCCCCACACGGCTCTCCTGGGAAGGTTCCCCGAGGTGAATGTTAGCTTTTCTAGCAGCTCTCTGCCCCCCACTCCACCCTGGCTTGTCTCTCCCACTAGTCCAGCCTGAGCTCTGCTAGTGGTGGGCAGGGACGGGTAGCCCAGAGCCTCCCACCCTCACCCAGCCCCGCCCCACCCTGGGGCTCACGAGGTCCGATCCTCCAGGTTCAGGAAGGTCTGTATGACAAGAGGCAGCTCAGACTTGATGATGTACAGGTAGCTGGACATGGCTGAGGGGAGAAGTGCAGGTCAACCAAACCTGCCAGCCTTCAGCCTGCCCACCGCCCACTGCCGGCCTGTCCAGCAGCTTCACCTCCAATGTTCTGCAGCGTGATGGCCAGGGCGGCCGCCAGCTTTCCTGGGGTCCCAAAGGCACGGTAGCCCAGCTGCTCATAGGCACGGATGCCTGCGGGGTCAGGGAACCAGCACAGTCAGAAGAGCTCTCCCCAGCCCACTCCTCCCTGCTACAGGCCAAATTTGGGGCTCACCCACGATCCCTGAGGACTTGAGTAGGAGATGAATGGAGTAGCTGGAGAGCAAGGCGACGGCTGTCAACAGGAACCTGGGGAAGGTGGATGAAAAGAGGCTACTGGGGCTCCCCTGGCAAGCAGGGGGCGATGAGCTCTGGGGAGGGGCTGGGTATGTGGGGTCCGCAACCCAGGGTGTTTGGACCACCAACATATGTGGATGCAAACTTGACAGTCCCCAGGGGTGGCGAACACCACCCAGGTTGACCCAGGGTGGTCAGGACTCAGAAGAGACCCTCTGAGCACCACCTCCCATTGAGATCTCGGAACAAACACGTTTTCCATTTAGGGTGCGGGGCAGAGCTCCCAGGTGAGGACACGTGTGCCCACACACGGCCTGGCCACTGGGTTCATCCATCACGTGTTACATGTGGTAGGACAGACTCAGGCCTGTTTGGCTGGCCCCGTGTCATCATCTCAGCAGGTTTACCAGGAAATGAGGTATATTTGTCTGGCCGGGGCTTTTTTTTTTTTTTTTTTTCCAGCTGTGGTTTGGGGCGAGTGTAAGTGCCGACCTACTGCAGCCTGGGTCTTGGGATAGGAAACTGGCAGGTCGTGGGAGGTCAGGGTGGGTGGCCTGTTTGGGGCTCCTGTCCTTAGAAGGTTTGCTGAGGACACTCACAGGAAAAGGATGATGCCTGTGTTGGCCATGGCATAGGCGAGCCCCAGGATGCCGCTGCCCATGATGGCATTGCTGAGGTTGAACACCGACATCCCGAATGATGTCTTCCCCTCGAACTGCGGGCACCAGCGTGAGACAGGAGGGTGGGGTGAGTCAGCGCGGTGCAGAGGGCAAGCCAACAATCCCTCCCACACTGTCCCTCGGCCTCCCGGCGCGCCTCATCACTGGCCCCATGCCCCTGAGCCCCCGACTGCAGCCCCTGCTCACGTCGGTGAAGTGCGGCTCCTTGCTGGGGCTTTTTGGCAGGAAGCCTTCGCCCTCCACACAGCTCCGTCCAGGCCCCTCGACCCTGCAGGCACAGGCCCGGGCACGCAGCTCAGCTCTAGCCTCTTGCCGGCAACGCCCCCACCCCTGCCCTGCCGTATGCCACAGCGGGGTCTGGTGCTCACCTCTGGCCACCAGCTGTGGGGGTGGCGACTGGGAGGAGCCCCTCCAAGTGCTTGCCATTGGGTACCAACTCCACCATCTCCGTCTGCAGAGGTGCCTCCATGGCTCCGGGACCACCGCCACAGGAACACTGGCTCTCACGCTGACGCCGTCAGACGTCTACAGAGCAGGCAGTCCTGGTTGTCCCTGCTCCTTGGGCTTGTGGCCCAGACTCCCACAGGAAGGCTGCTCTCTAGCACACCTCCCAGTTCACAGAAGACAGACTCGCTCGCATCTGCCTGCTGCGTCCCTGGAAGCTGCCATTGAGGGGCAGAGCTCGCACCCCTGAGCCTTCCAGGCCACCCTGAGGGGACCCCTCGGTCAGTACCTAGCGCTTCCTCCTCCCTCCACCGCCACATAGACGTAGCGGCCCAGGCACGTCTTTTGGGGGCCTTGCTTTTACCACTTGTGAAGTAAGGGTCAGCTGCATGACCTGACTTGCCACAACCCGAGGGTGCTGAGTCCCAGGCCTCCAGACTCTTCTCTGGGAGTGGGCCCTGGACTGACTCCCCCTCCATGACATTAATACCGGGAGACAGTTTCCTGTGCCCTATGTGCCAGGGGCCTCCTAGCCAACCTAGAATGGCACTGCCCGACGGCTGGAGGCCTCGGGACAGGGCGAGGGCTGTGGGCCCTGTTCCCAGCCGCCCGGCGGGCTTTGCTGGCAGCCAGAACAAAAGGCCCTCTGTGGGCCGAGAGCTGGCGCTGGGAGCGGCAGGCGCAGAGACTATCCCCCCCTCCCTGGAGTCAGGAGGCCTGAGGCGGTGCTGGGTGGCTGGACACCTGGGCCCTGCCCGCTTGGCTGCAAAGTGCCCTCGTGGCCTTCCAGGAAATGGGAGCCCCCAGAGCTCAGCTTTCTGGGCCACACAGACCTCACCCTCCACACAGCCCTGGCCTCAGGGCCATGCTCTCTTTCAACCCTCTCCTCCCCTGCTGGGGAAGCCCCCACCCTTAGGTGCCCACCCTTTGAGCAGACTCCCCACCTCCTGGAGCCCCAGGTCAGGGACTCAGGGCCTTGACCAGCTATAGATGGGCCTGGACCACTGGATCAGTCTTCCCTTCCCTGTGCTCTGCTGGACCTCAAAGGGATCCCCTCCTCCCCCTGCCAACTCTGCCCGTTGCCCAGACAACTTGCTGCCTCCTCTCTCATCACTGGGGCTGGGAGCCACCTACCCCATGTCTAGAAGGTACCTGGGCATAGTGCCCCCAAGCATCTCTAAGGACATCCTGAAAGCCAGACAGAAGCCAGGGCAGAGACCAGGGAGGCTGCAGCACTGCCAGGCAGGTCAGCCAGAGCCTAGTCTTGACTAGTCCCTCTGCTTGGGAACCCGGCATCCCGCCCCAAATCCCCCAGACCCTGGTGTCAAGTGCGCTCTTAAAGCTAGAGCACCAGGGGTCTCAGACTCAGCATTCAGGGCCAGGGTGGGGAGGGGAGGCTAAGCTCAGGACTCAAGCCTCAGGCCACAGGCCCTGGTGTCCTTGGGGCAGCAACCACATGGAATTAACCAAAGGACCTCTTTGTGATTGGCCCACGCAGCCCCAAGGCAGAGTTCCCATCCTAGGCACCTCGCTCCTGAAAACCCCATACCTGGCACCCTTGGACCACTTACCCTGCCTCTCCTTCCTCTGATGCTGGCAGCTATATCTTTCTCTCCTCCAGCCTGTCCACATAGGACCATGACAATTTGAGCATCTCTTCTCATGCCCTGTTCCCCTTGACCAGAGTCCCCCAGGTCGGCCTGTCTTCTTCATGTCCCTGCCCTGAGCCTCACTGAGAGCACCCCTCCAAGGACACCCACACCTGATCTCTAGAGTCACTCCAGAGTGCCCCCCGGCTCTCAGCTGGGGTTACCCTTGCCAGGCCTCCTACCTTGGGCAGGCTGGGACAGGCCCTCAGGGTGTGCTGAGTCGGCAGATTGGACAAAGCACTCTTCTCTGCCTTAATATTTTTCCCTAGCAGCCAAGCACTGCCTCCAGGGAGACCACAGCGCCTGGCACGGTCATGGTCAAGGTACCTAGGCCCTCGATTCAGGTTCCCCATCCCCTCGGCAGGACCTGAGGCCTAGACTTTCAGGTCCTGCCTAGTACTCATGATCAGTCAGTGCTGAGTCACAGGCTGGCCTGAGATCCCAGAGAGGACACAGAATACCCTTCCTCAAGTGGCTTCCAGTCTGGAAGGGACAAACTCCCCACCCCCTCCCCTACCCGACGGCTCCTGCTGTAACGGAGCCACATAGTGCTGGGACTCAAAAAAGGAGAGAGAGAGGCATCAAGGAAGGCTTCCTGGAGGAAGAGGTGAGGGAGCCAGTTCTGAAATTCCAGCAGGAGCTCCCAAGGTGTGGAAACAGGAAAGAGCGGCTCAAGCAATGTGCACAGCACAGATGGGCAAAGGCCCCGAGGCAGGCTTTGAGGATAGTATGAAGGTTCTGTGGCCACAGACAAGCCTGACAGGGCCTTGAAGTTGAGGTCAAGGAGCCTGGATCTCAGTTAAGGCAGGACTAAGGGCTGGAGGTGGAGGCAGGGTAGAGATTAGCACTGGCCTGACATGTGGACCCCCAACTATTCCCTGAGGCTGGCAGCCCATTTTTGACTGTTCCCATCTCAGACATCTGGGTAGACTCAGGGGTTAGCCCTGCCTAAGGAAAGCAGCCAGGAGATTCTGCGCCACTGCAGGGAAAGCCCAGGGCAGATACTCTGGGTCTGTGGCCTGACCTGGCCCTGCCTCATGGTGGGATCATGGACAAACCATTCTCCACTCAGGACCGCAGTGTCCTCCTGTCCTCCGGGGGTTCTGTGAGGCTTGACCAAAGACGGGGACAGAGTGAGGCGCCTCCCAGAGGACTTTGCCCCTAGAGCAGACCACAGGCCCCCAGAGAGGGGCCAGGCTCTTGGGTGGGGAGATCACAGCAGCCTTAAGCGGATCATCAGAAGGGCAGCCGTCACGGGTGTAGCATGAGTTCAAGCAGTAAATCGATGGTCCAGGCCACTGCCCTGGGGCCTGTTTGCTCTGCTGGGAGATAAGGGCCGAGGTGGAGGGGGGAGCCAGGGGCCAGAAGCCACCGGGATCGCTCAGCAGGTAATGTCTGCCCACGCAGACATCACAGGGTGAGAATTCGTCAGGCACACCTCCTCGGCAGGCGTTGAGTTTGGCTAATTAAAGATTTCAAGATCCAGGAATCCAGGCCACCGTGGGGCCACTGCTTGCGTCAGCTGCTATGGGAAGCATGTCTTTCTGCCCTCATCCAGGTCCTGGGAGTCACCAGGGCTCTGAGCCCGGTTTTCCTCCCCCATGCTCAGGGACACGAGTGGGTCTGTGGCTTAGCTACAGAGAGAATCCACACTGTCCTTCTTCCCTCGGTCCTGTGGCCACACGCACTGGTGGGGGCACTGAACCCACAGAGCTGGCTGCCATGGCCCCCAGGTTCCTTGTGCCTGGACGGCCCCCACCTCAGCTCAGATCTCAGGACAGAGGCAACGGACCTGGCTTAAAGCTCCACTGTGCTCATCCCTGGGGGCTCAGGGGTGACGGCTGCCCCCGGTTCTAGCTCATGGGTCCTTACAACTTCTCTCATTGGCTGAGAGAAGATGCCCCTCCCAGCCTAGCGTCCACCTGCTTCTCCAGGCTTCAGAAGGAAAACAACCTCCTCGGACCAGACATTAGTCAACAGGGAAACTGGGTTTGCTGGACACGTGTGGTCTGTATGCTCTCAAGGCACAGCCACGGCGATTGGTGCGAAGCCGACTGCTGAGGTCAGGGGTCTAGGGTCAGGGCATGTGGGAGGATGTTTAGAACAGGAGAGGATGCTTAAAGAAAAAAAAAGTACTTTGTCCCTCCTCGAGACCCACAACTCCAGGTTTTGACCTCAGCGGACCCAGTCGTCCATCCACTACTCCCTCATTGTCAACAACACTGAGTAAGTGACCAGTGTGTGGGTAGCCCCCAGCTGGAACTGAGGGGGTGGCAGACAGGAGGGGCCACATCCAGGGGAAGGCAAGTGGTGCAGAACACCAGCCCTCACCCCCTAGCTCCCTGGCCCTGTGCTTCCGTGTTCTGGGTATCCGGAACCATCTAGGAGGATCTGAGGGCCCCCGCTGGGGCCGGAAGGTGGACTTTCCTGTGACAGGGTACACTTTCTAAACACCAAACAGAGGCTTAGCCTTGGGCCATTCCCCAGACACCTAGGCCTCCCCTCTTGCTTAACCCTGAACCCTCCTTGCTCAGGTTGCCCCCCAACCTGGTGGAAGCTGTGGTCAGAATCTCTTGGCTCAAGACTCGGTCACAGCCAGCAGCAGCCCTCTTCCCCCCACTGTCAGCCTGCTGAGAAGGACGTGCAGCCCGAGGCTCAGCTGAGGCAAAGGACAGGACATCACGTGCCTGTGGCCCCCTCAGAGGCAGGGGAGACCCCGAGCCAGCCAGCCCATCCTCCTCCCTGCTGACCCGGAATCCCCTGGAGGCGGCCAAATATTTGGACAGCCGGATTTCTGGCCCCAAAGAAAACTGGAGCTGGGGCCTGGGGCAGCTCAGGACTCATTGGAGACCCCGATGGGTGGGGGTGGGGCGGTGAAAGACAAGATCGGCCTGGAGGAGAGGCACCATCCAATGTCAGAAAGAATCAGGGAGAGTTGGAAGAAGGGAAGAGAGAGGGAGAAAACACACATATCTGTGCTCATGCAAACAGATCCAGACCAAGAGATAGACAGAGGTGCAGGGAGATAAGAAACACAGATGGACCCAGAGGGACACAGGGGCGTTCCTGGTGGCTCAGATGGCAGAGAATCTGCCTGCAATGCAGGAGACCTGAGTTCGACCCCTGGGTCAGGAAGATTCCCTGGAGAAGGGAATGGCTACCCACCCAGTATTCTTACCTGGAGAATTCCATAGACCGAAGAGCCTGGTGGGCTACTGTCCATGGGGGTCACAAAAGAGTCAGACACGACTGAGCGACTAACACACACACAGACACACAGAGGGATACAAAAAGAAAAAAATACACAGAGAGATGTGTAGACATTCAGACAGGAAGACAGATAGACACCCAGACAAGTGAGAGATGGATTGACAGAAGTGGCCAATCAGTTAGAGATAGCTAGATGTAGAAACAGACAGAGAGCCAGAATTACCAGACAGAGTGCCCCAGAAGGAGCAAGGAGTGGACGGTGCCAGAGGCCCAGATGAGGGGTAGCAGGTCCAGTGGGACGCCACAGCATCTCTGGATTCTTATGAGGGCACGTTATGCCCTCATTAGCCAGGTGGAGACATTCAGAGGATGGGGCCACAGGCCAGGATGAGCTAGAAAGCTCAGAGCCCCCAAGTCCAGCACCCACGGCTTGTGTACCCGCACAATAGGAAAGCTACAAGAGAGAACCGTCAGTTGGAATGACCCCATCCTCAGCGGCCACGCACGTGTGCAGACGTGCCGGCTGAGAGGCTGTGTACAGGACGTGGCCCGCAGAGCGGAAATTCAAATCCAAGCCACCCTAGGCCGCAGGCCGGAAAGCCCCTCCTGCCCTGCAGCTGGTCCTTCCCTTTGGCCCCCAGTAACCCCGCCTGGTCCTCTAAAGAGCCCCCACCCTGCATCAGTCTTCTTATCCAGAGTCAAAGTTCAGCCCTCCACCCACCTGACAGTGCGCAGGGGGCACACAGTAGGCACTCAGTAAATATGAAATGAACGAAATGGGTTCAAAGTCTTTGGCAAGCCTCCAGCCCATCTTACCTGCTCCAGGTGGAGTCTGGTTCCCCAGCCATGTCTGCCTGAGAACATCCCCCTGCAGCGCCCCTCCCCTAGTAGGGTACAGGCTGCAAATCCACCCCAGCTTTCCGTGTGCACAGATGCCACAACCGTACCTCTCCCGCAGCCAACCATTCCCCTAAAACGGTTCCCGCCCCAAACTGAGTGCCTGCCCCCTACCCAGCCCAGATTTTCAGGGTGCGCTCAGTTCAGCTCAGAAAACTTTCGCTCCCCCCACCCAAGCACCATAAACCACCTGGTCTGTCCTACTGCACTTCAATTTCTCCATCTCTCCAGGACTCCAAGGCTAGCTGGGTTTCCCTGGTGGCTCAGTGGTAAAGAATCTGCCTGCCAACACAGGAGATGCGGGTTAAATCCCAGGGTCAGGAAGATCCCCTGGAGAAGGGTATGGCAACCCATTCCAGTATTCTTGCCTGGGAAATCCCATGGACGGAGGAGCCAAGCAGGGTCCAGTCCATGGGGTTGCAAAAGTCAGACACGACTTAGCAACTAAACAACAACCAAGGCTGCTTGCTAGGGTGCAGGCACTGGGACAGGAGCAACCAGCTCTCAAGATCTTACCACTTGGAGCCTCATGGCGGGTGTTTGTGACATGGTCCCACAGAACCAGTACTGAACCAAAGGTGCATTGAGAACCCAGTGAGGATAGGGCTCTGTGAGCCCAGGCAGAATAAAGTTCCGAGACATACAGCTCAACCTCAAGGAGCCAGAGATTCTTGTTCCTGATTACAAGTATTCCAGGCCTCTTGGAGACGTGCCAGGTCTGGCCTCACTATCCCGGATTTTTCCCACCTTTGGCTCTTCCTACAGGAAGCCTTCCATGATTGTGCAGAACCTTCCCCTCTCAAAATGGACCTGTCCTTGGATCCCACCAGCTTTCTATGCTCCAGACTGAGAACCTCAGGGATTTGCTTCCTTTCCAGAAGGAAGTGAGCCCCCGTGCCAGACTGTGCATTAAAGACGAAGGGCTTCTTTCAGGGCCAGCACAGAGGCCCAAGGCAGTCGTGGAAGGAAGGACAGGACTGGCAGGCTGAAGGAGGGATGGGCCTGGGTCGAGGTGTCCCCCACGGTGCGAAGACCTTTCACGTAGTCCCCCTTAGACCTGTCCCGGAGCATATACCTGGACTCAAGGCTCAGGTGACTGCGGTGGGGGTGGGGAGGCGGGTGGAGAGGGTGACTTCTCATAAGCCCCTCCCCTGGCCTCTCCACCGGGTGTAAACAAACGCACGCACTTGCTGTGGCCAATCGAAGGGGCCAGTCGGGCGGGGGCGGGCGCCTGCGAACCTAGTCCCAGTCCTTCCCCTCCGCCCCGCGCCGCTGCCAGCTCTCACACCTCGGTCCCAGTGCGCGTGGCGGGGAGGAGCGCAGACCAAGCCCCGCCTTCAGTCCGGGGAGCCACACTCGCCCAGTGCCGTGCCCGCTGGCGTGGCTGCAAATGGCATGGGCTCTGGGACCAACGTGTGTCCCGTAGCCCCTCAGGGAGCCTGGCCGGATCTGCCCTCAAGCCCCTGCCTAAGGCAGCAGGATAAATATACCCTGACGCCCGGCTGGCAAGCCGGGCCGATTTGCTTGTCAGGGCGCCCGACGGGGCAGCGCTCCAGGGCCTGCTCCCGGGCCCTCTTAGGCCCCCCTCTGGGACCCTCTCGAGCCCGTCCCCGTGGGCCGTGCCTCGGCGAGCCCACGGCGCGCCACCCCAGCCCCTAACAAGGCGTCCGTGACCCTGGCTCCGGGTACCGCCGACCCCGCCGGCCCTGCGAGAGGCCCCGGGACACCAGCTCAAGCTGGGAGCTGGCGGGTCCCCAGAGCCTGGAGCTCTCCGGGCTTTCGTTTCCCGGAGGCTGGGGCGCCTGCCCGGAGCCAGGGCCGGTGAGGGGACCTGCCCGGAGTCCAGATCCGGACGCGAAAGTGGACAGTAGGGCTCCGCCCGCCCGGTGCCCCTAGGAGGGGGTCGGCGCCCCCAGCGGTACCTGGCCTCGCGGGAGGGGACGCGCGGTGCTCCGCTCGAGTCGGTGCTGTCCGCTCTGCCCACGGCGGAGCTCGGCGGCTCGGGATGAAGGGCGCCCAGCCCCGCCCCCGGCCCGCCCCCGGCCCTCCAATCCTGGGCGGCCGGCGGGAGGAGGGGCCGGTCGGGGGAGAGGCGGGGGCCCTCGGCAGGCCTGGAGCAGAGGGGAAGCCCTTAGGTAGGACAGCAGCTGCTCCGGAAGGGGCTCAGGGGAGTCTTGTTGGGAGAATGCTTTCGTCCAGGACAGATTCTCTCTGAGGTCTCCGAGTTCCCCCTTAACCCCTGAAATGCTCTGTCCTCACTTCCCTCGAGCCAGAAGGGGCTTTTCAGCCAAGAGGAATGGCAACAGAGCCGTGCTTAACCTCAGCGAAAGGTGCTTTGAACGGGGGACTTTCGGACATCACTTAGGCACAAGATATCTTTTCTGCCGGCCTCACCCTTCCCAAGCAGAGGCGGGATAGGGTGAGGACAGGGACTCTGCATCAGTTCTGTCCTCACTGCCGATAATCGATAATCGAGAGACAGGGTAGAGTGAGGACGGGGGTGGAGCAAGGCTTGGCTCCTGTTGATCCTTGCCTATATCTCCCTGGCCATGCCCCCACCCCCACTTCCTTATTTTTGAAGAGTGGGAGACAGCTGTGTCTGCCCACGGGAAGTGGGGTCTGGGACTTGGTGCCTTGGCGGAAAGGGTTTCAGGGTGGTCCTGATGTTCCTGGCTGAGGGCTCCTGTTCCCATCCTTGCCTGCTCCTTACCCAAGGCCTTAGTGTCCAGAGGTGCATGGTGGGTGTTAAGACCCACCCCCCAGGCGTAACCAGCAGTAAGCTGGGGAGTGAGCTGGAGGGGGTACTGTTCGCCGAACAGCTGTTCCTCGCTTCTCAGCCACTGGCTCTGATCCGATTAATCCATGCCCTCTGCTGTTCTAGCCAAGCTGGATGTCTCTGTATCAAGTCCGTCCCCCTCCCTGGTACTGGGGAGAATGCCCTCAGAAGACAGGCCTCACCGCTTCCCTGACCCGGGTTGGGAGTCAGGACTCCAGGACTCTCTTCCTACTGACTCATAGCACCACCACAGCCAAGCCCTAGCGTACCTCAGTTTCCCTCTGTGTCACAAGGAAATAGCTGTCTTTTCCCCTGGCCTGAAGGAAGCTGTGAATCAAGGACAGGGGACTCAGCTTTGGCTAGGAAGGCCAGGGGGCTGAGTGGACTAAAGAGAAAGGCATTGGGATGGTGGCAATCCTTGAAAACCTCAAACCATCTAAACTGCCTCCCTGCTGAGGGCTGAAAAACAGGAAGGGACTGGCTGTCCCTCTTAATCTAGGGCTGATGTAATCCCCAGATCACAGCTTACTTTGGTCCTGAGAGACCCTAAAACGCACCCTCTGAGGGGCTTTAGGACTGCCTGTGGGACAGAGTCAAATAGGAGAGGTGCTGACCAGGGTCTCAGTTCTGCGCCACCCCCACCCACCTCCACACATCCTGGGTGCTCACAGAAGCCATCTGCCAAGGACTGGGTGCGCCTATTGACAGTTCCTGAGGAGCCAGGTCTGGCTTCAAGGTCACCGGCATGTGGGTGTTGGGGTCCTCAATCCAGTCTGGAGGGAGTAGCAGCCGGCTGGGCTGGGCTGCTGTGAGAGGCCCCAGGGCGGCGTGGTGTGGGGTCCCTGGGCCAGGCCAGTTGTGGCCCGGCTGGGGGAGGAGCTGCCTGTTTGTTGATGCTAGGCCTGGGCCCCAGCCAGGGCAAACACAGCTCAGAGGCCTTTCCTGCCACCTGCCGAATCTCCCAGCCTAGCTTGAGGTGGCCGGACAGCTGGCAGTCTTTATGGGGCTCCGAGAGGTACCAGGCACCTTCTCCCAGANACAAGATATCTTTTCTGCCGGCCTCACCCTTCCCAAGCAGAGGCGGGATAGGGTGAGGACAGGGACTCTGCATCAGTTCTGTCCTCACTGCCGATAATCGATAATCGAGAGACAGGGTAGAGTGAGGACGGGGGTGGAGCAAGGCTTGGCTCCTGTTGATCCTTGCCTATATCTCCCTGGCCATGCCCCCACCCCCACTTCCTTATTTTTGAAGAGTGGGAGACAGCTGTGTCTGCCCACGGGAAGTGGGGTCTGGGACTTGGTGCCTTGGCGGAAAGGGTTTCAGGGTGGTCCTGATGTTCCTGGCTGAGGGCTCCTGTTCCCATCCTTGCCTGCTCCTTACCCAAGGCCTTAGTGTCCAGAGGTGCATGGTGGGTGTTAAGACCCACCCCCCAGGCGTAACCAGCAGTAAGCTGGGGAGTGAGCTGGAGGGGGTACTGTTCGCCGAACAGCTGTTCCTCGCTTCTCAGCCACTGGCTCTGATCCGATTAATCCATGCCCTCTGCTGTTCTAGCCAAGCTGGATGTCTCTGTATCAAGTCCGTCCCCCTCCCTGGTACTGGGGAGAATGCCCTCAGAAGACAGGCCTCACCGCTTCCCTGACCCGGGTTGGGAGTCAGGACTCCAGGACTCTCTTCCTACTGACTCATAGCACCACCACAGCCAAGCCCTAGCGTACCTCAGTTTCCCTCTGTGTCACAAGGAAATAGCTGTCTTTTCCCCTGGCCTGAAGGAAGCTGTGAATCAAGGACAGGGGACTCAGCTTTGGCTAGGAAGGCCAGGGGGCTGAGTGGACTAAAGAGAAAGGCATTGGGATGGTGGCAATCCTTGAAAACCTCAAACCATCTAAACTGCCTCCCTGCTGAGGGCTGAAAAACAGGAAGGGACTGGCTGTCCCTCTTAATCTAGGGCTGATGTAATCCCCAGATCACAGCTTACTTTGGTCCTGAGAGACCCTAAAACGCACCCTCTGAGGGGCTTTAGGACTGCCTGTGGGACAGAGTCAAATAGGAGAGGTGCTGACCAGGGTCTCAGTTCTGCGCCACCACCCCCCACCTCCACACATCCTGGGTGCTCACAGAAGCCATCTGCCAAGGACTGGGTGCGCCTATTGACAGTTCCTGAGGAGCCAGGTCTGGCTTCAAGGTCACCGGCATGTGGGTGTTGGGGTCCTCAATCCAGTCTGGAGGGAGTAGCAGCCGGCTGGGCTGGGCTGCTGTGAGAGGCCCCAGGGCGGCGTGGTGTGGGGTCCCTGGGCCAGGCCAGTTGTGGCCCGGCTGGGGGAGGAGCTGCCTGTTTGTTGATGCTAGGCCTGGGCCCCAGCCAGGGCAAACAGCTCAGAGGCCTTTCCTGCCACCTGCCGAATCTCCCAGCCCAGCTTGAGGTGGCCGGACAGCTGGCAGTCTTTATGGGGCTCCGAGAGGTACCAGGCACCTTCTCCCAGAGGCTGGAGGGAATGTCTGGTCACGCAGCTGCAGTTCTGGGGGCAGCCACCTGGAGTGGAAGATGGTGGGGAGCTTTATCTCAACCTGTGGCCCAGCCTCCTACCTCCAAGCCCCCATCTCCAGAAACTGACACACAACCCCAAGAAACTGCCAGGTGGATGAGGCAGAATGTAGGGTCTCAGGATCACTCAGACCCTTCTTCCAGGGTCCTGGCAGCCCTTTGCTCTGCTCTTCCCTCTTTAGTCATATCTTCTCAGCCTCCAGCTAGGCAGCCTCCTCTCAGCTTGCCAGCATGTCCCATGGCATGTTGGCTACACAGCATCCCAAGACTCTCTTTTACCATGAGGCCCCATCTTCATCTTCAACCCAGTCCTCTTCAGAGCCTAGCATCTGTATCCACTGATTCCTATGACACACTGCGGACTTCCCTGGTGGCTCAGAGGTTAAAGCGTCTGCCTCCAATGCGGGAGACCTGGGTTCAATCCCTGGGTCGGGAAGATCCCCTGGAGAAGGAAATGGCAACCCACTCCAGTATTCTTGCTTGGAGAATCCCATGGACTGAGGAGCTTGGTGGGCTGCAGTCCACGGGGTCACAAAGAGTCGGACACGACTGAGTGACTTTACTTACTTACTTTACGACACACTGCAGGCACCTACCTCACATCCAGACAGCCTCCCTGATACCCTCCCGACCTGCTCCTCTTCCCAGCTGGCCTCTTCACTTCCCCCACTGCCCAGCTGGCCACGCTCTTTCCTGCTGTTCCAAGAACATGCCAGCCTTTACTTCCCTGTACCTCTGCAGTCCTGGTCCCCCACCCTGTCCCACGTCCTTGGCAAACTCTCGCTTGTCCCTCAGTAGCCAAATGAAGGATCACCTCTGAGCCCCCAGGAAGAGCCAGCTCTTTCTTCCTACACCGACTGCAGCAGCTCTTATCACCCTGCCACACAGCTGCAGCCCCAGTGTCTCCAAGCACTCTGTATGGGTCCTTGAGGGAGGAAAGCTCCTGCCAGGTTAGAGCGTGCAGATCAGGAAAAGCCTGATGGAGAAGCAATCTGTGGGCTTGGCTCTGCCAAGGGGAAGAAAGACACCTGCCAGGGTGGGGAAGAGAGGGCACGGTGGAGAGAAGGAACAGCTTAGCCACAGGGAACCGTGAATGAGTATGAGATTAGCACTGATAGGCGGAGGGCTGTGTGCAGGGCGAGACCCTTGGCCTGGAGTCACGTTGGGGGCTTTCAAGGCCTTAGAGGAGAGGGTGGTTTTCACCTCTACACCCCAGGGTTGAGGACCCGCACTTACAGCTCCTGACTACACTCTGCCCAGCTTGATGTCTGGGAGGCTCCCCTTTGGGCCCAAGCAGGGGGTTAGGGCTATGGAAGTCTAGAGCGGACCCATAGGCAAACCCTCCTGTCTGGCCTGCATCCACAGAACTCGTGACCTTCTGGCTAGAGCCTGTCCCCACAGCCCTGGAGGGCCCCCCTCTCTCCCTCGAGACCTGGCCCCCAGCTTCTTTGGCCACTGAAGTGGCTTAATGAGCCCAGATCACGTGGGCTCCCCATGCTTGTGGGGAGGGCCCAAGCCCCCAGTGGCCACCCAACCAGGCCCTGACGTCAGCAGCATTAACCGTTCACCAGGCCTGTTTAATCTCTGTTCCATGGCTGGGCCAGGTTCGCCCAGCCAGAGTCAGAGTCGAAGGCCGTGAAGGCCCCCAGGGGCGCTTTGGCGTTGAGGTCAGCGGGGATGGCGGTGGCTGGAGGTGCCCATAAGAAACGCCCCCCTTCCTATAAGACGAGGATGTGGAACACCTTCTCAACCCTGGGGTGTGGAGGTGAAAACCACCCTCTCCTCTAAGGCCTTGAAAGCCCCCAACGTGACTCCAGGCCAAGGGTCTCGCCCTGCACACAGCCCTCTGCCTATCAGTGCTAATCTCATACTCATTCACAGTTCCCTGTGGCTAAGTTGACTCTGGACCAGCTCTCTGATCCTCTGCCCTGGACTGTGAATCAGGCACTGGGCAGCCATTGATCCTGCTAGCTAGGGTATAATTTACACTGGTGTGGTGAGTGGGGCTGAGGAGGCTTCCGTCCAGGAGACTTGCCCCTCTCCCTCCACTTGATGGCCGTGAACAGGGCAGCTGGAGGCCAGGCAGAGTCCCCAGTCCGTGGGATCCAAAAATATCGGCTCAGAATCACACCCCTAGGGTCAGAACCTGGAGTGTAGGGTCCAGTGCCTCCATGGTACTTGACCTCTTTTCTGTCTCTTGCTAAGGAAGCCTGGGTAGCTCATCACCTTCCTTCTGAGACAAGATGGTTAGGCAGACTTTCCCATGAGCCCAGCTCTCCCAACAGCTTCCTCTGTCTCAAGCCTGCTTCCTCCAGCCTTTCAAAGCTTTCTGCCTTCCGCCTTGCCCCTCCCCATGAAATCCCACCATCACCCTCTCCTGCCCCACCTCAGTCCAGTAAATTGTTTGGGCAGAGGATCCTTGGCAGGGATGAGCAGCCCAGCTCAGCCAGGCCCCAAACCACCCAGTGGGATCCTGAAACACTGGCCCGAGCCCCATGCTCCCCCTCAGGCCTCCGAGCAGCACCAGAATGGCTGCCCACATGTGTCCTGGGCTCCCTAACCTATCCATTGTGCCCCCACCTCCACCCCACGCTCAGGCCTGTGCACGCTCACTCTCCCCTTCTAGCCCCACACAGGCTCACTGTGCCACTTCCACCTGGACATTGAGGACGCTGCCCGCATGCTGCCTTTTGCCCAGTCCCAAGGATCTGTCTGACTCCTGGACCTCTCCCCCAAGTGGCCACAGGTCCAGAAAACTCAGTCCTCTCAACACTCCTTTGCAACCCCAGCTTGGTGGGGGCATCACATGCACTTGATCACCGTACAAATTCAGACCCTTGTCACTGAGTCCCACTCCTTGCAGATGCTGGTCCTATGGAGTAATGACATAAATCTCTTCCTCATGGAGCCTCCCAGCCCCACTCCTCTCATCCCCCCATGCCTAGCCTCCAGGAAAAATGTGTGTCCCTATATACAAGCTTTTATGAAAATTTTTATGATTATTTTTTCCAGAAACAGATTTGGAAAATAGCATTGATGATTTTACTCCCATTAAAGCCAAGAATGTGAAAATGATAGTTGCTCAGTCGTGTCCAACTCTTTGCGATCCCATGGACTGTAGCCTGTCAGGCTTCCCTGTCCGTGGGATTCTGCAAGCAAGAATACTGGTGGGTTGCCATGTCCTTCTCCAGGGGATCATGGCAACCCAGGGATCAAACCCGGGTCTCCTCTGTATAACACTATAAATACTGTTTTAGGTATAAATAAAATATTTAAGCTTAAAGTAGGACTTCCCAGGTGGTCCTAGTGGTAAAGAAGCCACCTGCCGATGTAGAACCATCGATGCAGGTTCGATCCCTGGATTGCGACATAAGAGACGCAGGTTCGATCTCTGGGTCGGGAAGATCCCCTGGAGGAGGACATGGCAACCCACTCCAACATTCTTGCCAGGAGAATCCCATGGACAGAGGAGCCTGGTGGGCTACAGCCCATAGGGTCGCAAAGAGTCAGACACGACTGAAGCAACAAGCTTAAAGTAATGTTGTGAATTTTAATATGCTTACTTTCGACTTATCTGATGTTTCTTCAACTACTCTAATGTTCTGTAAAAAAAAAAAAAAATTAACCTTTAAAACTACATGAAAACATATATGATAGGAGTGGACATTTTTCCTTTTGCTTCAGGGTCCAACATGGTTCCGCCAGGCTCTCTTGGATCTTGTCTTGATGAAAAATTTTAATACTCTGTTCATTATGGATTTTTGCAGGTAATGTTGATTTTTTGAAAGCACTGCATTAATATTTATCTTGATTACTGAGTTTTTTTGGCACGACCTTAAGTTTTACCTCTGAGGTGAGGGCCTTAATTGCCTCACCCTAATCTCAGCCCTGTGATTATATCCTAGCTTCAAGGGCTTCCTGGGCCCATCGTCTTCCGGAGGAAGCACAGGGCCTTGGGCTGGTGGGTGGCACCTGTCCAGCCTTCCTGCTGCTTCTTCTTCCATCTTCCCTTCCCTTCCCTGCTCCTGCTCCACGCAACTCCTGGGACCCAAAAGCCCACATTCCTGGGCCATTTACACCCTACTGTCCATGCCAGAATAGGCTTCCACCTCACAACCCTTTCTTGATCCAAGATTGTCCTTGTGAACATTTCCCATGGCCCCTTTACCCCCTCAATCCCTCTCAGGACACCCAAATTGATCCCATGCCCCCAAGAGTGCCCCCTGCCACGCCAGGTCAGCCGCTTCTTTCTGGAGAGAACCATCTCCCCACTCATGTCCAGTCCAGCACTGGGCATTGAATAAATGTGCATGATTCATGATCATTAATTTTCTGCTTCCCCCCAAGAAAGGACAACCAGGGCCTGACGCAAAGGTTTATTGCTAAGTTTGTGTATCTAGCTGAAGGGAGTGCAAATTATGCCCTGGCCTTGTTAGACGGATGTTCCTTGCCCTTGACTCCAGCACGGGCTACGGCCCATGGGCATCAGCAAGGACTAGGTACTTGATGAGGAAGTAGGGAGCAGGGGTAAGGGGACATGGGCTTTTGTCCCTGATGGTTCAGACATGGTTTTTTTTTTTTTTTTTTCCTACCAGGGCCCTGAATGGGAAGGGTGAGAGAAGCTGCTGGCAGAGACAAGGGGGTCACATGGGTTTGCTTTTGACCCTACCTGAGGCAGACCCCTCTGGGCACAATCTGGGCCTCCTTCCGGTCTCAAATCCTCTGCCTGGAGGTGATCGATGGAAGCCGGACTCTGCTCCCAGCCACCCCTCAGGACAGTTTGACCATTGGCCACAACTGGCGTCAACAGTACCCTCCCTCAACAGAGTGGCTGACCTGGAGTACTGGGGGGTGGAGGGGAGTAGGACATGACTCTGATGTCCAAGGACAGAGTGGGCAGAGCCTCTGGGGGGAGGGGTTAGGGTACGGGAAGTTTCCAGCTTGAGTCTCTTCCTGGTACCAGGAGCCCCCAGGCTTGCCCTGACTCACTAAGTCGTCTCCATACAAGCTACACAGGCCAGAGCTGGCTTGGACTTTGGACTCCTGAGTCTGCTGGGCAGGGCAGTGACTGGCCACTGGGCAGATGGGCATCAGACCCTGTCACATGGAGGTGGTAAGGCTAGAATGGGCTGATGGTAAGCAGCAGGCTTGCTCAGAGGAGGGCTCCATGCCTTCATAAAGCTCTGGGAGGGAGGGCTGTTTGCTGAACCCAGACTCACCAGGTGAGTCATGGGCCTCCTGGGGCAGAAGAGAGGCAGGAGATTGGTCAGTGGGGGTACTGCTGAGTCACCGTGAGCTGTAACTGCCCCAAGTGTCCTGCTTGCTCCTAGCTGGGGCTGCCTGTGGTAGGTCTGGGAGGCCAGTGCAGCCAGGCCGTGAAGGGCAGTGCTGGGGTGGCTGGGGACATTGGACTCTCGGAGACCTGGGAATCCTGGGAGCCACGAGGGAGGGTTATAGGGCCTCAAGGCTAGCAGGGTTTAGGGCTTTGAATGTGTGGCTGGTGGGGCCACAGGCTGGGGCCCAGGAGTCCTGGGGACTGATAGGGTCATGTGCATTGGGGCTACAAGGTGTCAAGGGCTGCAGGTCTCAGGGACGCATGAGCTCAGGCACCTGTGAAAAGAAGAAGGAATAGAGTCAACATTCCTAAGCACCAACAGATGGAGATGGGCGTGGAAGCAACGCCCTAGCTGAGTGACTGGGGCGGGGTCAAAAGAGAGCTAGTGGGTGGGGCTTGTGAGCCGGGGGCGGGGCCTATGGGTATAGGGGTGGAGCCTGAGGAGCCAGAGTGGGACCCGGAAGCGGAAGTGTCAGAAAGGCTGGGGACCAGACGCCAGGCAGTGGAGTGGATAAGGAAAGCTGGGGAGGGGCCTGCAGATGGGATGGGGAGCTGGGGATGGGGCCCCCGGGGTGTACTGAGATCAAGAGGCAAGACAGAGGAGCATCCCGGCCCGCGGGGGGAGCCACCTCAGAAGAGCCCGCAGTCTTTGAGGTTTTCCTTGATGATGATGTCGGTGACAGCGTCGAAGACAAACTTGACGTTCTGCGTGTCGGTGGCGCATGTCATGTGGGAATAGATCTCTTTCACGTCGCGTCGCATGTTGAGCTCGAGGAATTGCACCTTGATGTAATTGCCAGCGTCCTCATACGTGTTGGGCCCTGGCAGGGGAGGGATGGGGGGCTCTCAGTCCCTGCTACAAAGCCTCCCCGCGGCGGCGGGAGGAGCTCAGACCGAGAGAGTGGCTTTGGAGCGCCGCCCGGTGGCAGGCCGAGGGTCTCACCGTTGTAGTCCGGAAAGCAGATGCTAAGGTGCGCCTTTTTGATCTTCTCCGAGAAGACGTCCTTCTTGTTGAGGAAGAGCACAATGGACGTGGTGGCGAAGTAGCGGTGGTTGCAGATACTGTTGAACAGGTGCAGGCTCTCGTGCATGCGGTTCTGAGGAGGGCAGAGGCTGTTGGGCACCGGGGGACAGGGGTCGCCACCCCCCTCCACCTGGCTGCGACTGACTGGCCGACCCCGGCCTGCTCTCTGGGCTCCGGGTCCCCACTCAGACAGCTCCAAGACTCTCCTTCTCCTCCCACTCACCCACCCTCCCTCATCTCCTGATGAGGAGGCTGCCTCGGCTCCTCCAGTGGGCTCTGGGACGAACACCCTCTTTCAGATGCTCCCCGCGCCCGCCTGCAGCGCCAGCTCCCCCTCCTCCTCTCCCCCTCCCCGCCCAGTCGCCCAGGCGACTCACCACTTCGTCGTCCTCCACCAGCACCATGTCGTAGGCGCTCAGCGCCGCGATGAAGATGATGCAGGTCACCCCCTCAAAACAGTGGATCCACTTCTTGCGCTCTGAGCGCTGCCCGCCCACATCGAACATCCTGCAGGGCCGTGAGCACCGGAAACCCGGGCATCAAGTCCCCCGAAGACGCCCACAGGCATCCCCTGGCTTCCTAATGCTGGCTGGGAAGCACCCTGATGGGCCTGGCATCCGGAGGGGCTAGGCTTCTCTGCCGGCGGGGTGTTGGAGAAGTGGCAGGGTCTCTAGAAGGGCTGGGACCTCTGTGACCAACAGGCCTCGGGCTGTGAACTTGGGGGAAGGCCTCCCCACTCCAGAGCAGGAGTCAGGGCTCAGTGTCCTACCGAAAGTTGAGATCCTTGAAGGAGAACTGCGTCTCAATGATACCCGTGGTCTTGACACGGGAGCGCAGCACATCCTGTTCTGTGGGCACGTAGCCCGGGGTTACCAGGCGCTCCAGGTCTGAGAGATAGCTGTGGGAGATATAGGGTGTGGGTAGGGTTGGGTGGAGGGATGTGCCAGGGCCCTGCCTGCCCCCGACCCCTGCACCTGGCCTGTGCTCTCACTAGCCAGCAGAGTCGTTGAGCTGGTACTCCGAGGCTCGCTCGAAACAGGCCTGGATGCCAGAGTCCTTCCACAGCCGCTGGATGATGTCTGACATCTCCTTGGGCATCGTACCCTCCTCGATGGTGTCTGCCATGTGCATCAGCTTCCGAGCGTCGTCCTGAGGGCAGGGGAGTGGTTGGTGGTAACCAGGGCCTGAAGCCCAGCCTCGGATCCCCAGAGGCCCTGTTCAGCTAGTCTCTTGGCACACCTGGCGCGCAGAGTCTCCGTACTGGATGTTGAGCGTGGTCATGGCACGCACGATGGCCAGGATGGACTGTAGCGTGTTGCCATAGATGATGGCAATGAACTCGAGACACTCTTCCAGTGAGTACCCGTCCTGGTGGATAATCCTACAGCCACGGGAGCCGGGTCAGCACCTCTTGGGTGGGTCAGACCTCCAGACGCCCAACCCCAGGGCCTCAGGTAGGGCAGGGGCACCACCCACCCCCAGGGCCTCAGGTAGGGTAGGGGCACTCACTTCATCTGCTTGACAATGGTACTCTTCCCAGATTCACCGGCACCTGGATTGGAATGGAAACCCGGCCTCAGAGATCTGCAGACCGCACCTCCCCTTCTATCCCACCTGTTTCCCTACCACACTCCCAAAATAACGTCCTACTATCCCACCTGTTTCCCTACCACACTCCCAAAATAACGTCCTAATGCCCCGGCAGCAAAACCTAAATGTCAGGAGTGACCAAAGGGGGCTGACGAGGCAGGCGAATGGATACCTCAACTCTGTCCTGGAGCCTCCAACACGTTATAGGCTGTCTTTTCGGAGGCCAAAAATAAAGAAGCCTGGAGCTCCACCTTGTGGACGATTCTGGTACTACATGCATGGGATTATTTGAGCCAGGTCAACCCCTGCTTTTCCAGCTGGGGTGGAAGGGAGTGTCCCCAAGAGGCTCAGAGGGAATTAGCACGTTTTGCTGGGGGAGAAGACAGAGGTGACAGCCCTTCTGAGCCTGCTCTCGTGTGGGTGTCAGGCACAGTTAATGGGATTTCTGGCTTAGCCTGTCTTTCCTGGGGTACTCTGGTTTGGTCTCTACACACATTCACCTGTCTGGCTGAACCCTGGACAGCCTTGGTGAAGCCTGAGGCGCCTTCTCAAAGCAGTTCCTTCCCTCAGTGGTGGTGGCAGGAGGAAGTACTAGATCAGTCCTATCTCCCCTCACTACCCATGGGACCAAGGACACGGCTTTTTCTATTCTCGGCTGGGCCTTAGTAGCCCTCTACACATTTTAGCTGTCCTGCAGGTCTGCCAGCAATGAAACTCTGGAAACTGAGGGCCACTGTGTGTGGACCTGGGAGGTCCTGGAAGCTACCTACTCTCAGGAGGACTGTGACCTTCTCCTTCCCAAGGCAGCAGCCTTGCTGTGGTGTTCCCAATGAGGCCCCTGGTTTCTGAGCCCTGCCCAGCAGGCCCATCAAGCTAAAGGCTGCAGTTTGAGGGAACATAGCCTGGGCAAAAGTGGGCCTTGAACACAAGTCTCTGAAAAAAGTGTGATTGGCACACACATCTTGGGAGGGGAGGTTGCCTGAGGTTTGAGCCCTCCAGAGAGGGTTTCTGTGGGATACCTAGCCTTAGGGAGCCAAAAGTATCGTCCATCAGGCCTGGTCTTGCTTGGCCTGGGCTCCACTCTGTTGCTAGACTGTAGGCTCATTCTGTTTCCCAAATCACGCCTGCTTCACAGAAGGGCCACCTGCCTGCCCCCAGGCCTCTGACTGGCAGATGTGGCCCCTCCTCAGCCCACCCCCTTACCCAGAAGCAGCAGTTTCACGGTTCGAGCATCTTTCTCAGCATCTTCTTTCAGCTTCTTTTCCAGCTCCCTTGAGTGCTTCTCCTCAGCGCTGGCCCCAGCCCCCATGGTCCTGGCAGGAGGTGAAGGAGGAGGGCTGTGAGTTGGTTCTTCCGGATGGAGGGATTCCCCAGAGCCAGGCTCAGGCTAGCCTCTGGCCTCCCCGGACACCCTTCTGACCCCAGAACTGGGAATCCAATGGCTGTCTACAGATCTGTGCAGGGCCTGGTGGGGCTGCTTAGTAGGATTTGGGGGTTGTTGGTATCTAAGAGCCAATCAGAGACAAGGACAGGTGAATCCAGCTCAGCCCCCAGCCCTCCTAATCAGGCTGGCATAGCCCCAATCCCTCAACTGCTGACTCTGCACCCCCTTCTCTGCCGCTCCCCAAACCCTCTGGGAGAGACCCTGGAGGTAGTCCAGCCCTTGCTCCAAAGCAGGGAGACAAGTTCTTGGGGGTTCAGGCTCAGAAAGGGGAAGAGAAAGCCTCAGTTCTGGGGGTGGGGGTAATGAGGGGTGGGCCTGGGAGCAGGGAGGAGAAGGAGCCTGCAAGGAGCACCTGCCCGCTGCCTAGTACTGGGCTCAGCACTGCTCCTCGCCGAGCTCACACCAGCCTGGCAGATGCACCAAATCACTGCGCCGATGAGGAAGCAGAGGCTCAAAGGATCACACGGCAGGAGGTGGTTGAGAAGGGCCCGTGACTCCAGGCCAGGGTTCCATGCTCAACAGAGAGTCAAGAAGGAAAGGTGGACATTGCACTTGCCCTGTACCAAGGGCTGGATCCAACCTGGGTGAGGCCCCTCCCTGCCTCCATGATTCCAACAGACTTGGGTGGGTGTGCGTGTATCCTGTACTGGTGTCAAGCAAGGCAATGACATATGTTTGTCTGTGTATACCTGCGTGTAAACATGTGCCTGTGCTTTCACGAGTACAAGTGTATGTCTCTGCTTGCCTGTTTGTGTTCCACGTGTGTGTGTGCATGGATGCTTTTCTGCACTTCTCATGTGTGTGTTTATATGTGTACTTTGCTACGCTTATGTGGGGTAATGTGGCATGTGTGTGAATGTATAAGTGCATGCACATGTGAAATGCGTGTGTGTGGATTTGCCTGTGTGCACATACATTTATGCCCATGTCTGCCTGTATGTGTGCACACTTGCACGTGTGTGTACCCATAAACTTGAGGTCAGCAGTCTGACCTGCAGAGGTGGCCAGGCTCTTCCAGGGAGTATCTTGCAGGCCTGTTATCAGATGGGAACACTGAGTCCCAGAGCAGGTCTGGCATTCCCAGGGGAGGAGCGGATGAGCCTTGCTCCTCTTCTGCCCTCTGTGGGTGCTCTGGGACCTGTCAGGGGTGTCTCCAGGGCATGCCTGCCTCAGCTTAGGGGTTAGATGTCTGTGGGGTTCGGATGGGACAGAGTGTGCTCCTAAGTGGGAGTGGTTCAGCTGAGCATGTGGTGTTGAGTTGCAGCCTCTGGAGTTTTGCCACCGGCCCATGAGAAGACTCAGATCCTGGGCTCTCAGCCCCCTCCTGGCTAGACTCCCCAGAAAACTTGCTGCCTTAGCACTCGGCTCTTGCAGATGCAAGGCTGCCAGGGCCCCACGTTCTGAGCACTGAAGACTGTCCCTAGCGCTGGGCAAGCTGAACAGGCACATGTAAATCAATGAAGTTAGAACACCCTCACACCACACACAGAAATACACTCAAAGTCGCTTAAACGCTTAAGCGTAAGACAGGTCACCATCAGACACCTAGAAGGGAACGTATGCAAAACAGTCTGACATAAATCGTGCCAGTATTTTCTCAGGTCAGCCTCCCGAGGCAATAGAAATAAAAGCAAAGATGAACAAATGGGACCTAATCAAACTTAAAAGCTTTTGCACCTCAAAGGAAACCATAAACAAAATGAAAAGACAACCTAAGGAATGGGAGAAAATATTTGCAAATGATGACTGACAATGATGTGTTAATTTCCAAAATATGCAAAAAGCTGACGCAACTCAACAACAAAAAAACAAATAATCCAATCAAAACATGGGCAGAAGGACTAGACACTTCTCCAAAGAAGACACACAGATGGCCAACATGCATATGAAAAAATGCTCAACATTGTCAATTATTACAGAAATGCAAATTAAAACTACAATGAGGTACCACTTCACACTCGTCAGAATGGCCATCACTAAGAAGTTTATACATAATGAATGCTGGACAGACTGTGGAGAAAAGGGAACCCTCCTACACTGTTGGGGGGCATGTAAGTTGGTACAGCCACTATGGAGAACAGTATGGAGGTTCCTCAAAAAACTAAAAAGAGTTGCCGTATGATCCAGCAGTCCCACTCCTAGGCATATATCTGCAGAAAACTGTAATTCAAAAAGATACATGCACCCGTATATTCATAGCAGCACTATTCACAATGGCCAAGAAAC
This sequence comes from Oreotragus oreotragus, assembly GCA_006410675.1. NCBI lineage: Eukaryota > Metazoa > Chordata > Mammalia > Artiodactyla > Bovidae > Oreotragus > Oreotragus oreotragus. The sequence continues at coordinate 97,867 of SJYX01012932.1, forward strand.
AACCTAGATATCCATCAACAGATGAAGGGATACAGAGGATGTGGCACAAAACACACTGGAATACTACTCAGCCACAAAAATAAATGAAATAACACCCTTTGCAGCAGCACAGATGGAACTAGAGGCTGTAACGCTAACTGAAGCAAGTCGGAAAGAGAAAGGCAAATACCGTATGATACCACTTGCATGTGGAATCTAAAATATGACACAAGTGAGCTTTTACAAAACAGAAGCGGACTCACAGACAGAGAGAACAGTCTGTGTTGCTAAGGGGGTGTGGTGTGGGAGAGGGATGGAGTGGCAGTTTGGGGTTAGCAGATACAAACTATTATATATAGGATGCATAAACAGTAAGGTCCAACTGTATACCACAGGGAACTAAATTCAATACTTTTTGATAAGCCATAAAAGAATATTTTAAAAGAATGTATAAATATAACTGAAGCACTTTGCTGCACAGCAGAAATTAACACATTATAAATCAACTATACTTGAATTAAAAAATTAACACACACACAAACACACACTGGTTCTGTGAGCTGGGAGCTGGTGGCTTCCACATCTGCCCTGCTGGGTGAGGGGAGATCCGTTCAGGAGCAATAGATTATTTGCGCCACCTTCAACTTTTAGGTTCCATTTGTCTTCTACCCCACCACCAGGCTGCAAGTGGGCCCTGGGAGTCTCTGCAGCCTGTACACACTGCCCAGGGGGTTGGGGTGGTACAGGGGCCCAGGTGTGTGAAACCAACAAAAACCTGCTTTCTACATATTGGCTTTGCTTAAAGTGGGACTATTCCACTGCCTCCTCGTCCCCACCTGGCTCCCCTTGCCTGCCAGGTATGGTCCTGAACCCTGCTGGATCCCGCGCGTCCCTAGCTATTGGCTTCCCCTGCCAACACTCGGGGCTTCTCAGGTGGCTCAGTGGTAAAGAATCCACCTGCCAATGCAGGAGAGACGGGTTCAATCCCTGGCTCAGGAAGATCCCCTGGAGAAGGAAACGGCAGCCCACTCCAGTATTCTTGCCTCAAAAATCCCATAGACAGAGGAGCCTGGCGGACTACAGCCCCTAGGGTCACAAAGAGAGTCGGACATGACTGAACATGCATGCACATCAAGGCTTGACTCATTAACTTTGGCCCAGGGCCCCCAGCCCCACTTCCTCCTCGCCAGCAGATCCCCACTTATCCTGGTCTTCCCTGCCTCTGGACATTTGCTTGTGCTGGGCCCTCTGCTAAGAGCTGGCTTAGCAGAGACAGGAAGAATGGGAATTTTGTTGATTCTCGGGCCAGGGGCAGCGTACTGTGAAGGCTGTGGCTTTGTCTTGCCAATTCTGAGTCCTGAGTTCCTGGCAAGACACAAAGCCAGGTGAGAAAGCAGCATGAGCAAACGATCAAATGGCTTAATGAATGAATGAAAGCTGATCTTGCAAAGGAGACCATGGGGGAACTGGCGGTCAAGCCACATTAGTGGAGGAGAGAATCTGGGTGTGGGCTGAACTCCCACCCTCCCTCCTGTGCCAAGGAGAACACCAAAGTCCAGTCCCAGAGCCAGTGTTTATTAGCAAGATGGAACCCAAGGGCAGGTGCGGCCGGGCAGCGGAGGGCTGCCAGGAGCCCCCACCCTGCTACCCAACTGCCCCCCAGAGCTATTTACACCCATCATCTGAAGTGGTGGGCAGAAGGGAGCCCTGGGGAGCCCCTGCAGGCCCCAGGCCTCTGCCATGGCCCTCTCCCACCTCAGTGCTACCTGAGCCTGGCCCCTCTGCTGTTCTCCCAGCCCCCGAGTCACAGTGGCACAGAAAAAGCGAAGAGGAGGTAGAGAGGCCAGACTGGGTGGGAAGGAGGGGCCGGAGGGGCTGCCCCACCCAGGCAGGGCTCCTCTTCTCCTATCCCCAATAAATAGAGAATAAATACCCAGGAAAGGGCTGGCCTTGACTGAGTGCCCCTCTCCCAGGCAGGCGTTGGCATCCTGTGCCACCCCCTTCTTCCCTTCTCTGAGTGCATCTGAGCTCCCGCCCCCCACCCCCAGTCTCCAAAGCAGTCCTCGCCTCCACGCGCACGCCAGCAGCACAGGCCGAAACACACTGGCAAAGGTGTGTGTACAGTCCGTGCTCTATCCAGGTAGAGCTTGCTCGCTCCCTGTGTCCTGTCGATCCCGCCGGTGGCTGTCGAGCAGGCAGAACCCCAGGTGAGCCTGGGGACTGTGTGGTCCTGGCCTAACCCGGCCAACGGGCTGCACCTGGTTAGGTGGGCTCCGTTTTCTGCTGTCTCTGACCAGCTTGGGTCTAAGTTCTGGACGATGCTGCCGTTGAGGCAGGTTATTTACAACCCACCAATAAATACTGTCTTTGCAGGGGCAGGGTGTATATAGAATATAGATATTTTATATATATATATATCTTTTATATTAAAAGGAACAAGGGCTAGAGGCTGGCCCATTGCAGGCCTCAGACAGCAGGCCTCATGTGTCCGGCGGGTGGTGGCGGCGGTTCCGGGGTTTTTTCTGGTCCTGGGGTTTAGGAGGCCTGGGTGCCCCTGGGGCCTCCCTGGGACTGGGGGGCACGTGGCGCCAGTAGCCCTGGCAGTACTGGTGGATGAGGCCCACTTCTGGCTGGGCCAGCAGCTGGGCCAGCTCTTGGTAACGGGGCTTGGGGGGGCCGGTGCCTGGGGGCGGTGGAATGCTTGCAGCTGGCGGTGGAATGCTCGCAGCTGGCGGTGGGAAGAGGGCCGTACGGATGTCTTCCCGGCCCAGGACATGCAGCTGCACCCGTGTGATGACGTGCTTGAAGTTGTTCTCGGTGGCTGTACAGGAGTAGAGGCCGCTATCACCAGACTGCAGGGCGCGGAGCAGCAAGCCCTGTTCAGTGCGCAGGAAGCGGTCGTCCGCGTGGATCTGCAGGGGCAGGGGGTGGAACTCAGGGACTGCAGGACCACCCTGCTGTCCCCACCAGATCAGACCACCTTTGCGGCCACGCCATGGAGGGACACCCATCTGGAATTTCCACAGAGCAAGAAAAACCCACAGGAAGTGTCCATATGACAGCTGAATAGACACACTGCCACTTCCGGAGGAATGACCATAGGGAAGTCTGCACAATGAGAGAATTTTGGAGCATACATACAATTTCTGTTTAATGAGAATAAACAGATGTTGGGGCACCCTCCTAGAATTTCCGTTTAAGAAGGGATTGCCTAGACGCTATTTCCATAATAGGAGGGCTACCCGATAGAATTTCCAGATGCTGAAACTCATCCACGTAACAGTTCCATACAGTGAGGTACACTGCCAATCAAGTACACACGTGGAACTCTCACATAAAAAGGCATGCCTACCAACAGTTTCCATGTAACATGGAAACCCCAAAGAGTTTCCATATAATTGGATTCACCCAAATGATTTCCACACAGGGAAGGGTGCTTGGAAAGACTTTCTTAGAATGAGGGCTGCCCCACTCGTGGTTCCTATACCACGCTTCACCCACGTGGAATTTCTACTCTATGAGGGACACCCTCATCCTCGGCAAGGACCGTGGGGCACAGGAAGTCACCTCGCGGCGCCGGTCACTGGGATCACGCTGGAACAGCCACTTCACGGTAGCCTGGGGTGAGCGGGGCTGGCACTCAAGGAAGGCTGTGCTCCCGGCCACACCGTACTGCACAGACTCCACGGCGTTCTTATTGGCTGCAGAGCAAGAGGGCGCTACGTGAGAGCAGCTCCACCTCTGGGCGGGCTGCAGGCTGGCAGGGGGCACACACAGCCACACACACCCACACACACAGGCAGGGCTGTGCCCGCAGGCACCCACTCCTGGAGGGGGTAGCCAGGGACATCCCTTCTCCAAAACCCCTCACCTCTGCGGACCACGGGCGGATCCGTGCAGAGCGGGCCCCGTGAACGGCTCTGCGGGCCACATGGTGGTAATAAGACACAGCACTCACCGTTGGAATTGAACCCACGGCACTGCCTGATGGGGTTCCCGTGACGGACATCCTGCCGCCGGCTCCGCCTGGATGAAGACAGCTCCTAAAGAAGTATTCTCAAGAAAGCCTGTCCCCCCGACTTCCCACCACCAGGCCTCTAGAACCCCAAAACTCCAGGCTAGAATGCCTCACCCACAGAGACCCCCAGGGCAATATCACATCCATCTCGAGACCCCCAGGACAGAGCCTTTTGGTCAGAATTCCCAAGGTCTCAGGGTCCGCACCTCTTAGAGGATGCTGTGTAGCGGGAACAGGCTTGGCCATCCCAAGCGCAGTAGGGGTCCCGGGCAAGGCAGCAGTCGGCACAGGCGGCCCCATATGCCTGGCAGCGGTGCAGGCTCAGCTGTGTGACGCCCACGGCTGAGGCCACATACAGTTGTTGCTGTGGGTAGGGGTAGGGGCTTGTCAGTTCCCTCTAGGAGCCAGCTGAGCTGGGCTCCTCCCCTTCCCATTAGGTGCCTCAGTATCCCCCATCTCTCTTTACCACAGGCTTGACCCCAAGGGGAGGCGGGCTCTACGCCCACTCCCAGCCCACCTTGCCTAAACTCACCCTCTTGGAAGAGATGGTCATGGTCTTAACAGGTGCTGGGTCCTAGAAGAAAACAGGCATTAGCGTGTGACCCTGGGGACCCTCCTTTCTGTCCTGACCTGGAGGTCTGAGGTCAGGAGGTGGCACCGAGGGTGGCTGTGGTGAGCGCGACAGGCCCGGGTGGTGTCACACCCACCTTGAAGTCACACCCACCTTGAAGACCTCCACCTCCTCTAGCATGAGCTCCTCCATCTCCTGGTCGTCCTTAGGCAGCACGATGACCTTCTGCACTGTCCCGCGGTCTGGAACGGGCCGGGCAGGGCCTCAGCGGGGCTGAGGGTGCTGGGAAAGGGGCACCAGCCTCAGCCCCTTCCCCCACCAGGGCCCAGACCCCCAGGGGCAGTGGAGTGGGCGTGCTCTGCGCCAAGGTGGAAGAGCAGCCCCCAGATGAGGGGAAGAGGCCTAAGGGGGCTGGCTCTGCATAAGGAGGGTGCCATAGCTAGAGTTTGCCCCTCTGCACCCAGACCCTCGTTTGGGGAGCTGAGAACAGGATGCAAGATGCGTTCCCCTGGGTTGAGAACTGGGACAGTGGTGAACGCGGTCTGTACGTGCACATGTGTCGTCCCTCTTCCTGCCCAAACATGGGTCCGCACGCACGCTGGGTCCCCATTCTCCCGGCCACCAGGGATGAGGATGGGAATGGGGTTTCTCCAACCCCATTCTCAGTCATCCTGGTGATAGAGGGCTCCATGGGCTGAGGGAGGTGGCAGGGGTGACACGGTCAATCTTGTAGCAACCGCCCAGGAGGTCAGGGCCCAGCCCTGTGGGTCAGCACCCTCCACCCGGTGGGCCCAGCGTGGGAGGGGCCGGGAGCAGCAGTGGGTACCTGTGCCCAGGAAAAGCACCTCATAGCGCCCGTCGGCTGCGTCCACCTGGTCCACGGCCACAGTGGTGAGACGGTAGGGAGCGCCCGTGCGGACCACCAGGGGCCGCCGCTGCAGAGGGTAGATGGCCTGGTACATGAGCGGGTGGCTGCGCATGAAGTTGATGACTTCATCAGGGTAGTCCTTGGTGGACTTCATGGACGGCGTGAAGGTTCCGCCAGGGCACTGCAGGCAGATGACGAGCGTCAGGCCCAGCCCGCCGGGCCCATTCGCGCCAGAAGAGGTCTCCCCTGTCTGTGCCCACCTGCTCTTTATCCCTGCTCCGCTTCTCAGAGCCTCCCCGCATCTGGGTTTCTGCCCTTCACCCAACCTCTCTGCGGGTCCTGCTCCAGCTGAGGTCCCAAGGTCTCACCTGGCCAGGTCCCATGGCCATCTCCCCAGCTCATCTGGCAGAGCTGACAATTGCCTTTCCAGGTCCTCATCCCCACCCACTTGTCTGCTTCCTTGGACTGCTCTTCCAGACCCCCCACCCTCCACTCCACTCCCTGCTCAGTGGGAGCTTCTGCCCCAGCCTAGCCACCTAGCCACGTGATCGGATCATGGTGTGTTCCTGTTTCCACTCCTGCGGTGCCCCCCCCCCCCCCGGCCCGACGTCACACCAAGGTCAGGTGGGTCTCCTCCCTGTGCAGGGGCTCCTGCCCACCCCCCCCACCTCCAGCCTGCCTTGAAGACTTCCCCCACAATTTTTAGCTCCCAAACAACCCCTGCCCCTGC